>BQNB010015420.1:0-45000 GCA_026074375.1 Tanacetum coccineum
GTTTTTATATTTTGTGATTATCAAAACGTAAAGATGTGAAAAATATTAATAATGTTTTTTAGGCATTATTTCTATCAACAAATCGGTAGCAAGATGGTAAACAACCTTATGCATGACTTTTCATGCAATAACATGCATAAGCATGTTATGCATGTTTAGATATTTGCATGATAAATGTTTTCCCTTTTCTCTTTCTTTTAATAGCATTCTTTCGTAAAAAATCAACTTCTTATGAATGCATAACACATTATTCTATGAAAAAAAACTATTGTATACATTTTGTGGATGTAGCATTCCTATTTTAGTAATCACGTGACAACATGGATCACGACAACTCCATATGTCGTTGCCACCTCGCTACCTCGACTAAGGATTTTTCTTTCTTTGAAATGATGATATGGTTAACAAAAGCTTCATGATAAAGACATGAAAATACAAAAAAACATGCAAGGAAATGAATCTAATAAGAGAACCATACACACACAAAAAAGTACTATTAAAAACGTAGAGGGGGTGAATATGTTTTCGATTAAAATCTTAAAACTTTTTGTATCAAATGCCCGATCAATCGTGACTTAATATGAATTGTACCAAATATAGTCAATGACTATATAAATAAAGGAAAGCATAGAATAAACAAGTTGTCATAACACAAGCATAAACATCAAGCAATAACACAAACATAATAATAAATGTTAGGATTAATGTTTTCTTAACTTAGTACCGACAGTACAATAGTTAGTACCGACAGTTATACTTAGTACCGACAGTACAAAGTGTTAGTACTGTTAATTAGTTAGTACCGTTAGTTGTAAAATAGTTAGTACCGATGAGAAGATATTTAAAAGATATTTGTGAGATATTTGTCAGAAAGTCATGTAAGACTTTTAGGGTTATCCTTGATCTATAAAAGGATAACTATTGACATAGTTAGAATATATATGAAATAGACGATTACAAATCACAGATCATATCATAGTTAGCAATTTGTAACTCTCAAGAACATTTTAACAAAGTTGTTATTCAGTTAATCATTATTCTTCTTAGTACTTGTGTTAAGATTCCGCATTAACATATTGTATTCAAGTCATTGTTTCTACATAGTCAGTTGTATTTATATATCTTGGCTATCATCCTTTATAGGCTGCAAAGATCCATTCAGTTATAGGAACCACAAAGATAAGTCAAAAAAGATAAGCTACCCTAACCTAATAAGAATCTACCACAAAAATAAGCACAAGTTATGAGACAGATAAGCAGAAAAAGCAATAATAAGCTAATGGCCTAAATTGCATACAAACAGCCCTAAGGGCACTCTTTTGGCTTAAAATTTAAGCTGTTAGGGGGGGCTTTTAGGCTTAAGGCTTGCTAGGGCTTATACAACAGCTTATTAGCTTTCTAAAAAGGCAAAAAGCAAAAAAATGACAAGCAAAATAGTAATTAAATAGAGCTGAAAATATGGCAGTTTGCACCAGGGGAAGATTTTATGGTTTTAAAGGGACAAAAAGCATACTCAATAATAAGCTATAAAATAAGCTCAAGACAGAAAAACAACTTAAAACAGATTAAGATTGGGTCAAGGTGAGCTTGTGCTCAAAAATCTAAGGCCTAAAAACAAGTTTTAAGATCTGATAAAAGAACATGAAAAATGGGCAATTTTGACATATGAAAAACTTTGACAGGTTGAAAACAATGCAAGGAAACCAATTTTTTTTACTCTAATGCCTTTGACACTTAAAGAAGACACATAAACAATTCTCAAAACAGGTTTTTAAAAGCTTAATCAAAAAGGACTTATGTAACTATTTTGTCAAAACAGTTTCAAAGCATCATTTAGATTAAACTTAAAAAAAATTGAAATTTAAAACTTTGAAAAACTGATTTAACTCAACTTAAGAATGTTGGTTAAAGCTAGCCAAGTGACCCATTGGTTTTAAAACTCAAAAAGACCCGTTTTGACCTACTAACCCAAACACTCCTTTAGTTTTTTAAAAACCAAATTTTAAGCTTTTAAAGGCTGAATTAAGCACAAAGATTCAGAAACAGATAACAAGCATGCAAGGTTAAGCAATAAAAAGCAAAAAGCAAACACCAATAAGCACTTTAATGAGCAAACAAGAGATAAGCAGTTTAAAAGGCAAAAATGGCAGTTTTAAGGCAGTTTAATCAAGAACT
This sequence comes from Tanacetum coccineum, assembly GCA_026074375.1. NCBI lineage: Eukaryota > Viridiplantae > Streptophyta > Magnoliopsida > Asterales > Asteraceae > Tanacetum > Tanacetum coccineum. The sequence continues at coordinate 2,176 of BQNB010015420.1, forward strand.
CAAACAAAGGACAAAATAAGCAACAATAAATGACAATAAGCATAAAAACACATAAACAAGCAAGGATAAGCACAAAATAAGCAGGAATAAGCAAATCTACAGTAAATAAGAAAAATAAGAAAAAGAGAGACTTACAACACCCTTGCTCAAAACAGGGCTTATAAAAAGATTCTACAAGCTCTAGCTTGTCAAAGACAAGCTAGTGGGGGTCTATAAGCTCTTCCCTTTTTAGCTTATCTTCCAAAATTAGCTGAGGTAACTTTAGGGGTGGATTTTTTTATTTATTTTTTTATTTTGTAATTTTTTATTTTATTTTTTAGGACAGAAATGAAAACAAACTTTTGAATAGGCTTTTGATGTCTCAAAAGCTTATACAAGAGCATATAAAACAATGTTAAAGGACAGTTAAACTTAAATGACAATGTTTTAAGAAAACATGTAAAGTGCTTAAAATTAAAATGAAAGTATTTAAAAACAAGAAATTTAAATGACAGTATATTAAATTGCAGTAAATAAAATGGTACAAATTTTGCTATTACAAGTTCTTGCTTAAACAAAAATTCGACACACTTTAACTAGCTACAAGCTACCCTATTTATACTAAAGGCTTGAGTCCTTGGTGTGTTTCTTCTGTGTGTGCTTCCAAGGGGTGTGTTTTTGTTGTGAGATAGGAACCCAAGGCAATCACAGCCATCTATTCATCTTGGAGCCCAAGTTCTTAAATCAAGACCCTTCGTTTTTGAGTAGCCAATAAGCTGTTGTGGGATTGCCAAGCTGTCTTGGCAGCTTGTGGGTGTGGGGGAGTTATGGGTTTTGTAGTTTTGTTGCAGGAAAGGTCGAGGGGGATGATGAATAGTGCCAAATGGTGTTGGCGGGAAAGAAGGGAGTGTGTCTATTTGTTTTGTTATGCAGGGGAGAAGTTTGGTGACTTGGCAATTTTTCCCCCTCAAAGTGTCTTATGAAATTGCAATACCAATCCTTGTGGTGTGTAAACATTTTGAGGACTTGGCAATTTAAGTCCCTCAATGTCATTACTTTTATTGCACAATTCGTCCTTGTGGTGTAAACACCCGTTATGTATCATGGATTTGGGCCAGTTTATATCAATTGGGCCCGTTTGGTAAATGAAAGGGATAATGGGCTTTTAGTGGTTAAATATAAAAAGGATTGGGCTCATGGTCTTCATATAGCATACTAATGGGCTGACCCGGCCCATTAGATGGGTTTGGGTGGGCCCATTAAGTATTCTTCGGTATCGGCTCCGGTTTTGACTGTTGACTTTGCGGGGTTGACTTGACTTTGACTTGGGTTGACTTTTTGCTTCGATTTGACTTTGTCTTTTCCACGCTTTTCCATTCCATGCTCAGTTTTGTCCGTTTTTGCTTGATTTTTCGTCCTTTTCTTGAATATCCGTTTCCTGCACAATACAAATGAAAACATATAAATACAATGTATTTTTGGTACGTTTTTGGTCATTTAAGTCCGATTTTAATGGTGAAAGGTATGTGTAATTAAACGCATACCAAAATCCCCCATACTAAGACATTGTCGTGTCCTCACGCAATGCTATGAAGTAAGCACTTAGAAAACTAAGAATCTCGATCCCCCTCGACTAATAACCTCGAAAAGTAGCTAAGTGTTTGTTGAGGGGAAGTAAAGACTCATAAGTTTGGAAAAGCCCCGTCTTTACCATTTTAAATATATACTCTTACACATATTTTTGTATTTTTTATTTTAAGCAACTAACTAACTTATTTGACTTTCGTTATTTTATAACTTTTAGGGATCATAGAACAAGATGCATTTTGATCCGAGAATGCCCCAAAAAGGATAAATTCATCGTCCCCGACTTTTTATTTATTCCAAACCAAGCTTAAAACGAAATCACCGCTAAATATGAGTTAAGATGCTAACACTACTCATATTTGCAACTTGTGAACTTTTCACTCCCGACAATTATTATATCTTAGGTGTATGTGCTATTTTGAATTTCAACCATGGATCAACGTTTTGCAAAATTCTATGCTTCACGTTTCACCCGAGAATAATGAGTTTGAAGGCGAGATCATCCCATGTAGCGACTTTCGTCTTGACACATCCCAACCTTGCGGCTAAGTGACCAGGCTTTTGACACCTCACAGAGACTAGTATCGGGACTCACAGACCTTAGGTTTCAAAAACTCTCAGATTTTCCGTATACACATAGCTTATAAAATAGAATAGTTAAAGTTTAAAAGCATATTTAAATTTAATAAAAAGAGATCTATTTATTCATTCACACTTAATATTAAACATTTATGCAATTGTAACCCTCGACCTTTTAGAAGGCTGCAACATCGGTTGTGAGCCGGCAAGATGCAGCAAACTTTTATCAGCGTTTTTCCCAACGGGTTGTGCTGAGAATCGATACGTCGGAAAATTGGTGGTTTGAATGAGATAATGTACTTTGGGAGTTTAGATAAGCTAAATTAATCAATATTATAAGCACAAACGATTGAGATAAAAACCTAAAAAAACTATGAATTAAACTGAACATCGTAAGCAGGAATCCGACAAGGGTCTAGAACCTAATATCATAAAAAATTTTACCAATACCAAAGATCATTTTTACTTACAATCTACTCTAGGGATACTAATGTGAGAATGAAAAAGACTAGAGCCGAAATCGGAGTTGAAACGAGCTTTAAAATGAAAACATTAACGGGGGTAATTTCCGTTCTTGTAAAAATCAAATTTTTTGTTAAAAATGACCCTACTAAAAGATTTTATTTTTGTCCTACGTAAAAATGACCAAGAGAAAAATTTTCTAAATAAAGAAAAAATATTTTTTGATGAAAAAATAAAAAATTTTTTTTGTGTTTTTCTTTTTTTTATGAATTAATTAAGATTTTAAAGGATAGACATTTATAAAAAATACTAAACTAATTTTTAAAATTCTGAAAAAATTATGGAAAACGCTTGACCCTAAAATTAACCTAAAAAAATGAGAAACCCGAAATTGAGCTTATTAATGTGAAAGCTCAGAAAGCTTAAACGAGCTTATAAGCTAATGGACCAAAAAGGATACTTATATTAAATGTTGCAACTCAAGTCTTGAAAAGACCAAGGGCAAACGGTAGGATGTGTGTGTTGTGAACGGGTCGGTGAGGGTTCGAGTCTCCCACTCACGTACTCTCTTTTATAATTGCTACAGTAACTTGTTGTTCAATTTTGTTATACACGCTTTGTTTCACTTCCTTAAGCTTAACATTTTTCATAACTATAACTAATTGTGAAAATGAGCAAATAAACCATGAAAAAAGCACTCAAACTTAAGACAGAATGCTTAAATGGCTTATGGCTTTTAATGGCTTTTTCTTTTTAATTTTTAGCAAAAATAAGCTTTTTTTTAGAAAAACTTTTTAACCAAACTTGTTAAGCACCTTGAGCTTATCAATTTTTATAACTACGACTTTTTGAGAAAAGCTGAAAATAAGCTGAAAAGGCTTATTTAAAACAGACAGCAAGCTTGAATGGGCTTTAAGGCACAAGTGGCTTTTCTTAATGGCTTTTAAAGATGAATAAGCAAATGACAAAGCAATAAGCAAAAATAGGCTTATAAGCAAATCTAATAAGCAAGTAAGAACTGAATTCAACAACTAATAAGCACTTAATAAGCTAGAAAAGAAATTAAGCTAATGACTATACTATACTAAATAAAACAGTCAAACCCCTAATTTGAGCTTAAATTTAAGCTACCTAGAGTGCTTCCTAAGGTCTGAAAAGCTAGGGCTTAATAAAGGGGCTTATTGACTTTCTAGAAAAGCCAAAAGCCTGAGCAGACACCAATTATCAAGCAAGAAAAAGCAATTTGAAAATCACCTCCTAGCACCAGGGCAGTTTGTCAAAGGAATTTTGTTAAAAAGAGAGCTCAAAAATAAGTACCCAAATAAGCTCAAAACTAAAAAGCAGCTTAAAACAGATGAAAAGTGACTTGTGGTGAGCTTATGCTCAAAAATTCAAGAGCTTAAAACCATATTTGCTATCTGATAATTGGTCTTGAAATTAAGCATTTTTTACTTTTTGAAAAACATAAAACTATGTTAACAGATTTAAGAAAAATACAAGAAAAACCTAAGGACTTAACTAGTTGTCTTTTACACACAAAAATGACACAATTTAAAACCATACTTTAGATTTTCAAAGGCTTAAACAAATAAGCTCATGGAATCTTCTTAAAATTCAACAGATTTGAGAGAACAATGAGAAAACTTTGAAAAACACTTTTTGGACTTAAAAACTTTGGAAAACAGACTCTAATTGGCACAATAAAGTTAGCCAAAGTTGGCCAAATGGCCACAACCCATTAGAACAAAATTTTGACCCGTTTTGCAGCTTGTACCAAACACTCCTTTAGATTCTGAAAATTTGATTTAATAGTATTAAAGACAGAATTAAGCTCAAAGTTTTAAAGACAAATATTAGACATACAATATTAAGCAATAAAAAGTAAAAAGCAAAAGGAAATAAGCACTAAATTAAGCAGATAAGCAAAAAGCAAAAATAAGCATACTAAGGCAGTTTATACTTAAGACTTAAAACAATGGCATAAAATCATTAACAAACATAAATAAGACATAAATAAGCAATTTAAGCAAGAATAAGCTAAGAATAAGCAGTGCTACAGTACTAATAAGCTAAAAATTTAAAAAGAAAGACTTACAACCTCCCTTGCTTAAACAGGGTTAAAATAAACAATCTACAAGCTCCAGCTTGAATTAAACAAGCTGGTAGGGTCTATAGGTCCTTCCAATTTTGACCTATCATCCATTTGCTGAGGTATTTTTTTGGGTGAGCTTTTTATGAATTTTTTTTTAAGTTTTCCTTAACAGATTGTTTTACTTAAGTTTTTTAGAGTAAAAGCAGAATATTAAGATGGTAAATAAGAGCTTAAATGAACTTTTAGTAACACAAGATAACTTAAAACTTAGAACACAAATTGAAAACAAAGCTGAATTTTCATTGATATAAAAAAAAATATTACAAGTACATAAAAGGTTATACTAGGTTAAGACTAAGCTAAAAAAACTACTCTTTCCCCCAAAAACTCACTAACTCCGTTCAAGGGCTTACAAAGGCTCTTTATATAAACGAGCTAGGGTCTCTCTTTTTGGTCCTTTGTCTTCTTCCTTGTGTTTCTTTGTAGAGGGAAAAACACAATGTGTTTTTGTTGTGTGAGTGAGATGCCCAATCAATCTTGACCATTTATCTTTTCTTGATGCCCAATCAGAGATCTCAACCCTTCATTCTTTCTTGTCCAATGGTTGAGTTGGGGATTGCCAAGGTGGACGAGTGCCCATGTGGGGGTGGGGTTTGCTGGTGGTGATGGTTTTGGACGGGTATAAACAGTATTCGAGGAGGGAAGGTGACAGAGGTGGGGTTGTGATGTTGGCGGGAAAACTTGAGAGGATGCACAGTACATTGTAACAGGTTTAAACTTTGGGGACTTGGCAACTTTAGTCCCCCAAAGTGTATTGTGTTATTACTCCTCAAGTCCTTGTGGTGGTAGACTTTTGGGGACTTGGCAGATTTAGTCCCCGGCAGTTTTAGTCTCCCCAGGGTTTATGACTGTATTTTGCAAAGAAACGGTCACTTTGTGGTTAAATAGTTTGTCACAGCCTTTGGCAGATTGAGTCCTTGTGGTTTAGTTTCTTTGTAAGTTTGGCAGATTTCGGGGTGTCCTCATAAGCTTTTCCTCATTTTCGTCAATAATAAGGTAGGGACTTGGCGCAATTTGGGTTGTCCTTAAAATTATTTGTCTTCCACTTTTATGGCTTGTGGGTTATGACTTTTGATTTGTAGGGTAGACTTTGGTATGATTTTCAGGTTGGGGCTTTGATCTTGACTCTGTCTCTTCAATGTAACCTCATGCGTTTTCCCTTCCGTTGTTTCCGGTTTTGGTGTTTTGGCTTTGTTTTTTCGATCCTCTTTTTTAGATAATTTTCCGTTCGATCTGCACAACAACACCTATTAGCAAGAACAAGCACTATTTTTGGCATTTAGGTGGTTTTTTAGTATATTTAGTTTATTTAAAGGTAAAGGCTATTTTTATTTTTTTTTAGGAAGTAATATTACCACCTACACAACAGGCGATTATTATGGTAAGCGATTCGTGTAATATTAAAAATAGAACGTGAATTAGCATTTTAAAAATATTGTATCATCGCGAATTATTCAAACTACAAACAATTAATCCTTTAGCTTGTATCAAAGAAAACTCAAACAATAATCCTTAGCATTTATCAAAGAACATAAAACTGAAAATAAAACATTATATCAATTATGAGATAACTAACAATGCACATTACTCGTCACGTAAAACTTCTTGTTACACAATATTTGAGGTGTAGACTCCTCTTTGACCGAACTCTTTGACTGTCTTCATTGATACATTTGTAGTTCTACGTGATATCACTCTAGACAACGCAACATAAAGTTGACTATGTGAGAAAACAAATTCTGTCAAATAGACACCCACATTTGGAAATGTTTGGCCCTGAGCTTTATAGATAATCATCGCAAAGCTAAGGCGCACAAGGAATTGTGTTCTCTTTAGTTTGAAAGGGAATTGTGTTCTATTCGACTTAATTTTTCAAATGAAAGAATGGCATAGCACATTATTGTTTTTATATAGGCAATAGAATATAATAGGTTTCAACTTTTCAAATCATTCTTATATTAGTTTTATAAGTTTTGACTTATGAAATCATTCCTAAAGTTAACCATGTATAAATATTGCATTAAATATTAATTGTTTTGTCATTTATACGTTTCACAAGTCAACTACATTACTTTCACAACAACATAAAAGGTTATATTTTAAAACATAATCATAGACTTAAATCGCAGGTACTAAATTCCATGTTTCTCTTACAGCAACACTTTTACAAAACAATTAGTTTTATCTTAATATTGTTCTTTGCTAATGATTGTAAATTAAAAAAACGCCATCAAATGAGAATTCGTTAATGGCAATAGTAGTTAGTTTAAACTTACACACATGAGATCAAGGGCTTGTTTATCATTATCTATAACCATTTTCAAACCACTGTTTCCATGTTCTAAAGGTGATGCATTTGTTTTACTAAATTTCTATATTTTTTAACATTGCATCTTAGAATGGAAAACTGACCAAAAATTAGTAACGAGTATGAAACAATTTCTAATCATTAAATGAGCTGACTTTCAAGTCGAGTTGGTGATGTGATTGTATAATACATGTTTACTATGATGATGCAGGTCGCACATCATTATCAAGTTATCACGTAACCACGGTCCAATGGGAAGTCTTATATATTGATTAATTTATATCATCTAAAACCAAAAAAAGATTCTTACATGCATTATTATCATAAAAAAATAGTGCATATAAACACACATGAAGTTTGAAAATACACGATAATAATTAAGAAACACATGTAAACAAAATAAACATTTAGATATCGTAACATCGTGTTACTTTGATAAACTGAATGATTTATTTCTTGGTCCTTAGAATTTGAGGACGCTTTCAAAGTTGTCTTTCGCCATAAATGATATCGGCCTAGTTATGCTTAGATTCTCCATACCTTAACAACCATACTAAAAATATCAACAATCACGTCCCATGCTTGATTCAAGTTATCTAAATAACCAAAATGATAAAAATTGAAGCAAAATACATGACTGGAGAATATGAAATCAGAATATTCCATCAAACCTATAAACTAAGTAGACTATGAAATACTTATAAGTAAACACTTAAAAGTTAAAACCATTAATACAAATGAAACCTTAAATCACACACGTAACACAATCACAAAGGTAAAAATTTATATGCATTATGCATCAAAATATATACAAAATACATGTATTAAACCTACCAGATACATGGCAAAATTATATAACTTGATAATTTAGCTAAATACACATATTAAAATGCAAATCAATACCTTCTTGTTCATATAACTCAGTTTCATGTTGATCATCATAGACTTGTTGTGCACATGTTGCATTCATGATCTAATAGCACAGATACAAAGAACTATGTTATGTTTGAAAAAATATACACTTACTGAAGTTTGTGATGATCATTGAGAAAATGGTTTAGGTTTCTATGATGGAAGTGTGTTATATAGTAGACAAAGATGTAGACACATTTTAAGACACGATTGAACCGTATCAATCAACATTAAAGATTAATTGAATCAGTTTCAAAATTAAAGAGCAATTGAATTAGTTTGAAAATAGAAAAAAGTACCTCTATTAAATAGATGCTATGTTCGCCGTGTATTGTTTATGCTTACTGTGAGTAGTCTACTTGAAATGTAATGGCCTTGAATAGTTTCCATTAAAATGTAATGGCCTTGAATAGTTTCCATAGATAGATATGGAAGTGTCAACATTTCCTTAAGTAACAATTAATTAACAATGCAAACAGTTTCAACTTTTAAATTCATGCGTGTATGTATGTATTACTCCAGCGATTGTGTTTATAAGATTTTCTTAATTAGTTTTCAACTTTCAACAATGTTGAAAATTAAAGAATAGTTGGTTTTTCCTTTATAAGTATAGATATAAATAGATAGAGAAATAGAGATAAAGAAGAGATAGAGATGTAGTAAAGAAGAGAGAGAAGTAAAGAGATAAGAAAAAAACATCTATTTCTTTAATTTTAAAAATTAAAATTATCAACTTTCAACTCAATGTTGACATATTAAAGAAAAGTTGGTTTATCCTTTATCAGTTGATATAAATTGATAGAGAAATAGAGATTAAAGAAGAGATAGTGATGTAGTAAAATGTAAGAGAGAGAAGTAAAGAAGGATAAGATAAAAACATAAGTTTTCTTTTTACTATTTTAATAAAATACAATTTAAATTTTATTGTATCTACGTTTTAAAATATATTTTTTTAAAAACTTTTAGAGACTTGCAAGTTTATTTTCATTGACTTTTTTTTCAACAAATCATATTTTTGACAAACTTGCAAGTTGACGTTACCATCAACCTTTATTAATATGTCTTCATCTACAACCTTGTTTCAAGAAAAGAAATTGAATTCAAAAGTTTAATGCTTTATAGAATTATATATATATATATATTACAATAAATAGGATCTTTATTTGCTTCTAATGACATGTCGTCGGGGAAAGTTTGGGCCACATCGCGCTCATATCGTTACTACTAATGACGTTAGTTAACTATGGTTAAATATGGTCAAATGTTTCCTAGAGGACATGTCCTCGGGGATAATTGAGCGCGAAAACTTACCGCCAACGTTAAATAGACTAAATTTGGTCAAACTTTGGCCAAACTTTTCCAGGCGACATGTCCCTAAGGAAACTTTTAGTCAAATTTAACCAAAAATTCTACGGAAACATGTGTTTAAATAAGCAATAATCAGCTTATAATCCGATCTAAATATGCCTAAATATATCTTTACTTATTCTTTGGCTTATAGTATTTTTGGTTTTACAGGTTTAAAGTTTGAGGGGCCATGTTGATTCTAAAGTTGATAAGTATACTTTGGCTCAAGATTGAAGCCAGTTAAGAGTTGAAGGGTATTTATGCAACTTTTAGGGCTATATAAAGAAAAGAAAAGGGGATCGTGATTATCATCTTCTCTCATTATCAAACCCTAATCACAAACATCTCTCTCTATCTGTTTTCATATCATTGTAATCTTTCGACTAAGATCATCTTGATCTTATCTATTATTTCATCTTTGTAATCATTTGGTCAATATCTTTCAGATAATAATCTGATCTTATAATAGTTTGGCTATTTAGTTGGTGATTTGTGCCAACTTGTTTGTTCTAATATTGTTATTTGAGGTTTAGATATTGTTTTGATACCATCGCACATGGTATCAGAGCCAGGATTATTTAGGAGTTTTGTTCTAAAAGTGTTCTAATCATTAATTGGAATACTATTGGATCGACTGGTGGAAATGATTATTGATTTCTAGTGGTAATTGTGTTGGATCTTCAAATTAGGGTTTGAATCTGAAAACCCTAATTTTTTGGGATTTGTTGTGGGTTGATCATTTTGGATCTGATATTTCCTTTGACTAAGTGAATCAATGGAAGGGTTAAGGAGTTTCTGATCTTAATTATTCTTTGACTAAGTGAATCAAAGACAATTAAGGTTCTTGTTCTTCCGCTGCAATAATAGCTCTATAACACCTCTTTTATTTTTCCCTGCATTTCTTATTTTCTATTTCTTGCATTTTGTAAGTGCTTGATCTGCCACTTTAAGTAGTGTAAAAGCATGGGAACTATCTTTTCTTCTCTTGTTTGTTAGTTTGTTCTTTCTGTTTGTTTAATCATGGCTGTTGAAGATGATGATAGTAGTAAACCTAAATCTGTTGTTGGTTCTTCATCTGATCTTAATTTGTCTTTTGGTGATCCTCTTTATTTGCTACCTAATGAAACTAGTAGTACTCCAATTGTGACTATAAAGTTAACTGGAACTAAAAATTATAAGATGTGGAGTATTGCTATGACTTTTGCCTTAAGAAATTATAATAAACTTAGTTTTATTGATGGATCTTGTAAGAAAGATTTAAGTAATCCTAGTCTTGCTAATCAATGGGATATGTGTAATTCTATTGTTGTTACTTGGATTCTTAATTCCTTAAGTTCTGAGTTATTTGCTGGTGCTATATATGCTAAAACTACTTCTAAAATGTGTAATGATTTGAAAGAGACTTATGATAAGGTTGATGGTTCTGCTATGTTTAATTTGCATAAAAATATTAACTCTTTGAATCAAAATGGTTCCACTCTTGCTGATTATTATAATAACTTGAATTCTTTGTAGAAGCAATTTGATTCTATGGTTAGTTTGCCTACATGTACTTGTGATGCTACAAAACATTTTGACAAACATAATCAACTTATCAAGTTGATGCGGTTTCTTATGGGTTTAGATGTGAGTTATTTGGCAATTAGAAGTAACCTTCTTACTAGAGAACCTTTACCAAATGTCAAAACTGCTTTTTTGTTATAAGTGGTGAAGAATCTCATAGGAATGTTACCTCTGTTGGGACCACTAAACCTGCTGCAACTGATTTTGTTGCCAAAACTTATGATAATAAAAAGAGGTTTAATAACAACTTTAAAGGGCCTGGATCAAATTCTAATTCTAATTCTAATTCTAATAACAGAGGGCCTAATCCTAATCTGAAATGTACTAATTGCAATAAAATTGATCATACTTGTAACATTTCTCATTTTTAGGTCATCTCCCGACTTAATTATTATCATTATTTATTTTTAGAGTTTTACGCGTTCGCTTTTAATTATTATCCATAGTTAAATCGCGTAAACTAAAAATCAACATTCATCATAAACGGACACCAAACAAGTTAAAATTTACGTCAAGCAAGTGTTATATAATTATTATGATAATAATTATTAACTTTTCATATTTTATTTTTATCGGTTACGTAAAACATTTACGTTTCGCAATAAAATACATTTAGGCATACCCGGAAGCACCTATACCCAACTATACTCAAAAAAATACCCACAATTATACCCACTACACAAAAATTAACTCATTTACTCACCAAAATAAATCATAGGCCGGATATATGTAGTTATGCACTTGATAAATCATTTAAATCACATGTATCTTAAACTAACTCAACCAGGTACCTTATATTACACATGTTTTTAAAGATTGGCACATCACTAGTACCTTTCCTCCATTCCTAGGCGTCCATTATGTATAGATAGGATGAGAGCACCTTATATTGTCTTACAATGTGTACTCTTAACCAACTAGCTCAACTAAGGTTAGTTTAAGGTAGGTTAAACATTTAATCTTGCTATAAAAGGAAGGTCCAAGGTTACTCCCCCCATTTCCTACTTATCATTTCAAGCAAACAAAGCACAAAACCCCTCTTTTTGAGCTCCTAACCCACGGCTTGCATTTCTCACACTCAAATAATTCCCATTTTTGATTTCTAAGCTAGGACAAGTATTCAAGGGTTATTTTTAATCATATACAAGGTGTCTTGGAAGCTTGGTTTGGTAATTAAAGGGGTTTTGCAAGCAAGAAAGAATTAGGGTTTTCTTGGTAAAAGTTAGAGTTTTGTGGAAGTAATTAGGGTTATACACTTGGGCCTTGCTTGTGTATTATCATTAATCATCTTCATTAAGGTCTTCTAAGAACCCTAATCTTATCAATATATTAATTTCATGTTTTATATAATTGTGTATAGTTAAATCATCACCTAGGTTTACTTATTGAAGTTTAAAAAATGAAACCATGTTCATACATACACGAATTTATTTTATTTATGTTTAAGATGATGTTTTAAATATGTTAATATGTTTAAAACAAGGATTTACAAGCAATAGATAGTTTATATAATTATTTGCCAAGTTATGATTATTTATTTAATTATAAAGTTTAGATAAGTAAATAAATATATTGGTTAATTTTCTTGGACAATATAGACTTATTGTGATGGACACAATGTAGAGGACTTAATTTATATACTATGGATATAATTTATAAATTAGAAGACTTGTGGTAACTTTATTAAGTTTAAAAGCGTATAAAACAAGTTAATTAAACTCTTAATTGTTACTGTTCATTCGAACCATAAAATAATTATTTTTATTATAAAAATAGTACTTCTCATGAGGATCGTAAGCATATAAAAAACATGAAAATCCGAACTATAACGAAGGAGATATGGTGTTTACAAGATTATGAGTAAAAATTGTTTTTATAAAAGTATTTTAATAAAAACTATAAAAATTCAAACCTGAGCAGAATACTTTATATTTTTCTCAAAAAGTACATATTTTTATGATTCCAAAAATATAAGAAACTTGGAGAACCAATGGATAATGAACTAGTTATGGATTTTACATGTTTTAAGTAATTAAATATGTAAAAAGTAACTTTATAAAATTATATTTATAAAAACTCTAACATTTTGAATCTGATAAAAATGGGGACCTGTGTTTATGATAAAATACAACTTATGAGGGTTTTAAAACTATAAAGTACATTAAAAACGGATTAAAAATGAAGAAGATACGCTAATTATAAGTTTACGAAAAAAAGTATTTTTGTAAAAGTAATTTTATAAAAACCTACTACTGTTCATAACAGTACCTGACCATATAATAAATGTAAAATTTGATTAGATTTTTCAAATATGAATCCGTACATATAAAGAACGTTAAAAACAAGATTAAAACTAGAAAGATATGTCGTTTTTACTAAAAGTGATATTTATAAACGTTTTTAACTTTATAAATATTATTTTCTCAAATGATTAAATTATCTATTTAATGAAATTATATACATAATACGTCAAGTGTTTTTGTCAAATAGAAAATTGTCGGAGAAGTATATTTCCTTTACAATTACAAATAAATGGACATTTATTTTACAAGTGCAAATTAAATTGTTTAATTTTATAAATTAAACAAACACTTTTAAGTGGTGATGTAACTATGTAGAATTATATGTGGCATTAGTTATTCAAAGTACATGGTACTTACACGGCCTATAATTACTTAGGTTGCATTCGGTCTTATCCATGACGTTTCCATTCACTTGATTCATATACTCCAGTTTATTCACTAAGGTGAGTTCATAGCCTCATGTTTTACTATATCAATGATTTACAACTTTTGGGGTGAGAAACATGCATTATTTAACAAATTGAACGCAAGTGTACATTTTAACATGATTACGTGTTTGCCTAAGTAGCGATAACACTCTAAGCTCATTATCATGAATTGTCAATTACTTTGTGTGAGCGCGAATGTTATAAATAGATCTATTTAGGATTGACATCCCCGTTCGGGTGATTAGCCGATTTTTTTTTTTTACTTACTGTGAACGGTTTACCAGACAAAGAACGTATAACCATGATGGATTCGGGTGTTTGTGGTTACAACATCATCACGAGCACTGTAGGCAATTAATATTGGCAATTCATACATGACAAGCTCGTGTCATGAGCTTAGAAAATGTAATTACATTTTGGATGTTTTGCGTCTGTTGTATTATCAAACCCTTGGAAATCTTGCGGACTTTAATATCTTATGTTATATTTACATAAACATATGAATTCACCAACTTTATGTTGACATTTTAAAGCATGTTTTCTCAGGTCAATGAAGCACGAGGTGCTAAGGATACATTGGGGATACTCTTTTGGGGAGTCATGCATAAAAGATTTGGAGTCATTACATCTTGGGATAATTATTATGATCTAAATCTTTGTTATCAAATGTTGAACAATTTAAGCTGTTGTGCTTTGTATTAAACAATTTCAATAAATCAAATGTATCGTATTTTAAACGACTCTTTTAGAGGTCGTTCTCATATCATGTGCTATTGATCTAGGAAGTAACGCTCTCGGACATATTATTCTGCTGCGACCCTATTTGGGGGTGTTACAGATTGGTATCAGAGCCAAGGTTATATAGAACCAGGTTAAATGTTTTTACTTGGACTATAACCATTTTCAAACATTGCATCATACAAAAGGATTTTCATGGGACATTCATTTATACATTACTTGTTGCATTAGTTAAGTATACTAGATGCTGCATGGTTCACATACGTGTTTATAATATATTAAGTATATTATTATGGGTCTTATATATGTACTAATGTAAACTCTGTTTGAGTGTTACAGATTCTGTCATGTCTTCAACATCCATAGTTACCTACACATCTGCTACACTAATTCCGAGCCAGGGAGAGTCTTTTAGGGAGCTGATGAGGAGCTGTCTGATAGAGGTTCTCCACGAGTCATCGTATACGGATACGATGGAATCCCTATACAACCGGTAGCCCCACCATCTCCGGACTATGTGCCAGGACCTGAGCACGCACCGTCTCCTGACTACATGCCCGGTCCTGAGCACCCACCTTCACCTATCGAGGTACCATACGTGCCTGAGCCTGAGTACCTTGGGTACTTAGTGCTATCTGATGATGAGGCACCCATGGAGGATAAGCCTCTACCCGCTGATGCCTCACTGACAGCCCTATCACCGGGCAATGTGGCTGATTCGTCAATAATATATATATATATATATATATATATATATATATATATATATATATATATATATATATATATAATATATAAGCAAACACTCAACCAATTGCCTTTGCCAAGGCAAGAAATCAAAATTCAATAAATAAAATATATATGTAACCGGAAGTATGAGTTCCCGGGTCGTTAAGTCCCAACGAGGCTTGAATGGAAAATCGAATGACGAATTGATAAACGTTGTTTGAATATTACGAGATTATGATTGGTTTTCTATTTCTACAAGTTAAAAATGCAAATACGATTAAAGGAATCCTAAAAACGAAAGCTAGAACAATTTAATTCAAAAACGTAGACGTAAATGTAAAAACGCGAGGGCTAAAAACCTAAATTTGAAAATTAAACCCTAGAACAAATTTAAAAGCTAAAATAGATTCTAAATGACAAATAACAAAGTTCAATGACCAAGCTAACTCAGAAGAAAGTCGACTTTGAATGGGGTGACAAGCAATAAGTACCTTTTCAGACATTGAAAAATAAGTTGTGTAGCGTGCCCATTTTATCTCTCCCTTAAGGAGCTAAGAACTTCATTGTGTATTGCAATCCATCGTATAAAGGATTAGGTGCGGTGTTGATGCAAAATGAGAAGGTGATTGCTTACGCATCACGACAGTTGAAGATTCATGAGAAAAATTATACTACTCATGATTTGGAACTTGGTGCAGTGGTGTTTGCTTTAAAGATTCAGAGGCACTACTTATACTGAACCAAGTGTATGGTGTTCACAAATCATAAGAGCTTACAACACATTCATGACCAAAAGGAGCTAAACATGAGGCAACGTCATTGGTTAGAGTTGCTCAGTGCTTATGACTGTGAAATTTGTTATCACCCAGGGAAAGCAAACGTAGTGGCCGATGCCTTAAGTCATAAAGAATGAATTAAGCCATTACGAGTTTGAGCCTTAGTCATGACTATTTGTTTGAATCTCCCCAAACAAATTTTGGAAGCTCAAATAGAAGCACAGAAACCAGAGAACATTAAGAAGGAAGACGTAGGAGGTATGATCAGGAAGGATATACCGAAGGAAAAGTTGGAACCCCGTGCCGACGGAACTCTATGCTTAAATGGCAGGAGTTGGTTGCCATGTTATGGTGATTTAAGGACTGTGATCATGCACGAGTCCCACAAATCAAAATACTCTATCCATCCGGGTTCTGACAAAATGTATCAAGACATGAAAAAGCTATATTGGTGGCCCAATATGAAGGCCGACATCGCCACCTATGTTAGCAAATGTTTGACGTGTGCTAAGGTCAAGGCTGAACACCAAAGACCATCGGGATTGTTGGTACAACCCGAGATACCTCAATGGAAGTGGGACAATATCACTATGGATTTTGTCACAAAGCTTCCTAAGTCGTCGCAAGGTTATGACACCATTTGGGTGATTGTTGACCGACTTACTAAGTCTGCAATCTTTACGCCAATGAGAGAAACTGATTCCATGGAGAAATTGGCGAGAATGTACCTGAAGGAGGTAGTCACGAGGCATGGAATACCTGTCTCAATCATTTGTGATCGTGACCCTAGGTTTGCATCGAATTTATGGAGATCACTTCAGAAGGCTTTGAGTACTAACTTAGATATGAGTACTGTGTACCATCCACAAACCGACGGACAAAGTGAAAGAACTATCCAAACTCTTGAGGATATGCTATGTGCTTGTGTGATCGACTTTGGAAATGGTTGGGTTAAACATTTACCATTAGTCGAGTTTTCATATAATAATAGTTATCACGCTAGCATCAAGGTTGTACTGTTTGAGGTACTATACGGTCGAAAGTGTCGTTCACCTATTTGTTGGGCCGAGGTTGGACAAGTTTAACTCACCGGTCTAGAAATAGTTCAAGAGACAACCAAGAAGGTCATTCAGATTAAACAAAGAATGCAAGCCGCCCGTGACCGATAAAAGAGTTACGCTGATTTAAAGCGTAAGCTGATGGAATTTTAAGTTAGGGATAGAGTTATGCTTAAAGTTTCACCTTGGAAAGGGGTCGTACGTTTTGGCAAATGAGGGAAGTTAAACCCTAGATATGTTGGACCTTTCAAGGTTCCTGGAAAAGGTTGGATCCGTTGCTTACAAGCTTGAGCTTCCTCAAGAGTTAAGCAGGGTTCACAATACATTTCATGTATCCAACTTGAAGAAATGTTATTTCGACGATCCATTAGCTGTTCCATTGGAAGGACTCCATGTTGATGACAAGCTCTGCTTTGTGGAGGAACCTGTAGAGATCATGGACTGATAATTCAAACGGTTAAAGCAAAGCCGTATCCCAATTGTCAAGGTTCAATGGAACTCGAGGAAAGGTCATGAGTTCACATGGGAACGTCAAGACCAATTTCAAAAGAAGTATCCATATCTCTTCACTAAACCCGTACCTGCGTCAAGTGTCGCGACTTGAGCCTTGAGGACAAGGCTCTTCTAAAGGGTGGAGACTGTAACATTTCTCATTTTCAGGTCATTTCCTGACTCAATTATTATCATTATTTATTTTTAGAGTTTTACGCGTTCGCTTTTAATTATTATCCATAGTTAAATCGCGTAAACTAAAAATCAACATTCATCGTAAAACGAACACCAAACAAGTTAAAATTTACGTCAAGCAAGTGTTATATAATTATTATGAGAATAATTATTAACTTTTCATATTTTATTTTTATCGGTTACGTAAAACGTTTACGTTTCGCAATAAAATACATTTAGGCATATCCGAAAGCACCTATACCCATCTATACTCCAACAAATACCCACAATTATACCTACTACACAAAAATTAACTCATTTACTCACCAAAATAAACCATAGCCCGGATATATGTAGTTATGCACTTGATAAATCATTTAAATCACATGTATCTTAAACTAACTCAACCAAGTACCTTATATTACACATGTTTCTAAAGATTGGCACATCACTAGTACCTTTCCTCCACTCCTAGGCATCCATTATGCATAGATAGGAGGAGAGCACCTTACATGGTCTTACAATGTGTACTCTTAACCAACTAGCGCAACTAAGGTTAGTTTAAGGTAGATTAAACAAGTAAACAAAGCAATAAAACTCTCTCTATACCCACCATAACCCACGGTTAAAAAACACACACTCAAATAATTCACATTTTTTATTTCTAAGCTAGGACAAGTATTCAAGGGTTATTGTTAATCATATACAAGGTGTCTTGGAAGCTTGGTTTGGTAATTAAAGGGGTTGATCAAGAAAGAAGATCAAATTAGGGTTTCTATTAAATTAGGGTTTTCTAGTTGTAAAATTCGAATTAAGGTTTTGTTTGTTGGGTTTGATCTTGTTCTACATTCATCATACACTCATCTAAGATTTATCTAAGACCCTAATCTTATCAATATATTAATTTCATGTTTTATATAATTGTGTATAGTTAAATCATCACCTAGGTTTACTTATTAAAGTTTAAAAAATGAAACCATGTTCATACATACACGAATTTATTTTATTTATGTTTAAGATGATGTTTTAAATATGTTAATATGTTTAAAACAAGGATTTACAAGCAATAGATAGTTTATATAATTATTTGCCAAGTTATGATTATTTATTTAATTATAAAGTTTAGATAAGTAAATAAATATATTGGTTAATTTTCTTGGACAATATAGACTTATTGTGATGGACACAATGTAGAGGACTTAATTTATATACTATGGATATAATTTATAAATTAGAAGACTTGTGGTAACTTTATTAAGTTTAAAAGCGTATAAAACAAGTTAATTAAACTCTTAATTGTTACTGTTCATTCGAACCATAAAATAATTATTTTTATTATAAAAATAGTACTTCTCATTAGGATCGTAAGCATATAAAAAACATGAAAATCCGAACTATAACGAAGGAGATATGGTGTTTACAAGATTATGAGTAAAAATTGTTTTTATAAAAGTATTTTAATAAAAACTATAAAAATTCAAACCTGAGCAGAATACTTTATATTTTTCTCAAAAAGTACATATTTTTATGATTCCAAAAATATAAGAAACTTGGAGAACCAATGGATAATGAACTAGTTATGGATTTTACATGTTTTAAGTAATTAAATATGTAAAAAGTAACTTTATAAAATTATATTTATAAAAACTCTAACATTTTGAATCTGATAAAAATGGAGACCTGTGTTTATGATAAAATACAACTTATGAGGGTTTTAAAACTATAAAGTACATTAAAAACGGATTAAAAATGAAGAAGATACGCTAATTATAAGTTTACGAAAAAAAGTATTTTTGTAAAAGTAATTTTATAAAAACCTACTACTGTTCATAATAGTGGGCTGTTAAGAAATATTTTTCTTGTATAGAGCTTTTAATTACGAAGACGTGGGCGAAAGAATCACTAAAAACCGAGAAGAAACGAATGAGATACAATTAAAATACGATTTCAATAATTAAAGTTATAAAAAGTATTTTTATAAACTTTCACTTACTGTTACTGTTCATAACAGTACCTGACCATATAATAAATGTAAAATTTGATTAGATTTTTCAAATATGAATCCATACATATAAAGAACGTTAAAAACAAGATTAAAACAAGTGAGATATGATGTTTTTACTAAAAGTGATATTTATAAATGTTTTTAACTTTATAAATATTATTTTCTCAAACGATTAAATTATCTATATAATGAAATTATATAAATAATATGTCAAGTGTTTTTGTCAAATAGCAAATTGTTGGACAAGTATATCATCTTTACAATTACAAATAAATGGACATTTATTTTACAAGTGCAAATTAAATTGTTTAATTTTATAAATTAAACAAACACTTTTAGGTGGTGATGTAACTATATAGAATTGTATGTGGTATTAGTTATTCAAAGTACATGGTACTTACACAACCTATAATTACTTAGGTTTCATTCGGTCATATCCGTGATGTTTCCATTCACTTGATTCATATAATCCAGTTTATTCACAAAGGTGGGTTCATAGCCTCATGTTTTACTATATCAATGATTTACAACTTTTAGGGTGAGAAACATGCATTGTTTTATAAATTGGACGCAAGTTTACATTTTAACATGATTACGTGTTTGCCTAAGTAGCGATAACCCTCTGAGCCCATTATCATGAACTGTCAATTACTTTGTTTGAGTGCGAATGTTATAAATAGATCTATTTGGGATTGAGGGTGAGTAGCGCTCACTATGCCGGTTTACTGGACAATGGACGTATACCATGTCAGATTCGGATGTTTTGGGTTAGAACATCATCACGGGCAATGTAGGCAATTTATATTGCAATTCATACATGTCGAGCTTCGGTGTCATGAGCTTAGGAAAATGTAATTACATTTGTGATGTTTGCATCTACTGCATTATCATACACTTGGAAATCTTGCGGTCCTACATTATATTTACACAAACCTATGAATTCACCAACTTCATGTTGACATTTTAAAGCATGTTTTCTCAGGTCAATGAAGCACGAGGTGCTAAGGATACATTGGGGATACTCTTTTGGGGAGTCATGCATAAAAGATTTCGAGTCATTACATCTTGGGATAATTTTTATGATCTAAAATCTTTGTTATCAAATGTTGAACAAATTAAGCCATTGTGCTTTGTATTAAACAATTTCAATAAATCCAATGTATCGTATTTTAAACGACTCTTTTAGAGGTCGTTCTCATATCTTGTGCTATTGATCTATGAAGAAACGCTCTCGGACATATTATTCTGCCGCGACCCTATTTAGGGGTGTTACAATACTGTGGATAGATGTTTTGAATTAGTTGGATATCCTGCTGGTTATGTTAAAAGGAATTTTAATTCTAATTCTAGACCTGTGACTAGTAATAATGCTTTTGCTGATGTTCATTCTAATGGTGTGAGTAGCAATAATGCTACTACTAGCAACTCTCACGTCTCTCTTTCTAGTGAACAGTTAGCAAGACTTATGAATCTTTTGAATGAAAATGGTGTTTCAACTGCTAATGCTAATATGGCAGGTAAAAATTCTATGAATATAAAAGGAACCTTTTTCAATGGAAGTGTTAAATTTAATCTAAATTTCAAATGATTTTTTTAATGGAAACACATATTTTATTATTGGGAATATAAGTTTGTGTTGGATTGTTGATTCTAGAGAAAATCAACATATGACAGTTTCTGCAAAGTTTTTAACAAATGTTGTTGATATTTCAAATCTGGGTTTAACTATTCGCATCCTAATGGAACTCAAGCTTTGAATACTAAAATTGGAGATTTGAAAATAAATAATGAAGTAACTGTATATGATGTTCTTGTTGTTCCTGAATACACTATTAGTCTTTTATATGTTCATAATCTTTCAAGAGACAGCAAGTTGTTTGTTGGTTTTGATGAGAGTAATTGTTATATTCAGGATTTAAAGGCAAACAAGAATGTGGAGATTAGTAAACAATATAATGGCCTTTATTTGTTTGATGTGGACAATGCGTGTAAGATTGTTGTGGAAAACTAAAAAAGGGGGGGGGGTTGAATAGTTTACCGCTTTTTTAATTTAAGGTTTTAAAGTGTTTGCAAAAATTCTAGATTCAACTTTATGTTAATTCAACACTTGCACAATATGAACAATATACTTATCTAAACAATTAATAGGATAGTATGAGAAAATAATGTAAGACAAGAGATAAGAGTAAGAATGATCAAACCACAACGCGATGATTTATAGTGGTTCGGTAACGAAGCACCTTGATTTGAATCTTTTAGGGTATATATAAATAATAATATAATATTACTACTTATATTAACCAAACCAAATCAAGTTTCCCTTGAAAAGGTTCAAAGAAAGAAAATCAATAAAATCCGAGTAGTATATGATATTCCCGGGTCGTTATCCCCAACGAGGAATGCAATGGAAAGTCGAAAGACGGCTTGACATTTGATGCTTGAATGGAACAAAGATTTTGATTGGGTTTTCTATATCTATGGGAAAATTAATGTGATCTACACTAAAAACAATTAAGGCACACAAATTTAAACTAAAAACGCAAACGGGAATCCTAAAAATGCGACTTAAAACCCTAAATTATCAAAATTTAATCCTAAAGTGATTTTTTAACTTTTAGTTAACCCTAAGTGACTAAAATGTAAGAAAAAAGAAAACTAGACCAAAAACGAAAGTGATTTAAGCTTAAAATCATGAAAAACGTGAACGAGATTCAATCCCGTTCTTTAAAAATTCAAATTTTACAATTTTAACCCTACGAAAGCAAATCTTATTTTCCTAAGTCCTAAATGTTAAAAGAAAATTTTCTAAAAAAATAAAGATACTACTTTTCATGACGAATCCAAACTTGTAAGAAACTCGAAAAACGGATTTAAAATGAAGGTGATACGTTATTTACAAGTTTAAGTTAAAAAGTATTTTTATAAAAGTAAATTTATAAAAATAGGTTACTGTTCACGATGGCATACTGTTGGGAAATAATTTTCCTGAATAGAGCTCTTAATTACGAAGACGTGGACATAGGAATCACTAAAAACCGAATTAAAACGAACGAGATACAATTTAAAATACGATTTCAATAATTAAAGTTATAAAAATTATTTTTATAAACTTTCACTTATTGTTACTATTCATAACAGTACCAAACCATATTACAAACATAAAATTTGATTATACTTTTCAAATACGAATCCATACATATAAAGAACAAGCGAAACGGATTAAATATGAGTAAGTTATGACTTTTGGAAGGTTTTGGACAATTAATTATATAAAGTAGTTTATATAATTTTATAAAAAACAATTAAACTCTGTCATCCGGGGCAAATGAATATTATTAAATATTTAATATTTTGATAGATTTTCTTACTCCGAAACCGTGGACATAAGGAAACTATGAAACGGATGTAGTTTAAAACGATAAAGATACGAGGTTTTTATAAAACGTAAGCATTATCTCACTTTTTGTGCAACTATTTTATAAAAAACATTAAGCAATTATATAATATAAATTATATAATCAATAATAATATTAAAACATGTATTATTAACAAACAATCAATTGTGAGACGAAAACCACCCTTTATTTTACGGATGCAAATACAAACACCTTTATTCAATAAAGTACGATTTAAACATTGTTTTGACTTTTAAACTAAACAAAAACTATTTGGTGGTGGTATAACTATATAACTTGTGATGTTCATACTTATTAAGTAATTGTATCATACGCACTATATTAAATTTAGGTTGCATTCGGTCTTATCCGTGACGTTTCCATATCACTTGATTCATATACTTCAGTTTATTCACTAAGGTGAGTTCATAGCCCCATGTTTTACTATATCAATGATTTACAACTTTTGGGGTGAGAAACATGCATTGTTTTATAAATTAGACGCAAGTGTACATTTTATCATTATTACTTGTTTGCCTAAGTAGCGATAACTCACTGTGCCTATTATTATGAACTGTCAATTACTTTGTGTGAGCGCGAATGTTATAAATAGATCTATTGGGATTGACATCCCCATCCGGGTGAGTAGCTCTCACTGGTGTCACGGAGTGAACCAACGGATGTATACCATGTCGGATTTGGGATGTTTCGGGTTGAACATCATCACGGGCAATGTGGCAATATTTATATTGCATTCATACATGTCGAGCTTCAGTGTCATGACTTAGGGGGAAGACGTAAATACATTTTGTGTAGTGGACAGTGGTTGCATAATCACGGGGAAATCTTGCGGTCCTACATTATATTTACATAACCTATGAATTCACCAACTTTATGTTGACGTTTTAAAGCATGTTTTCTCAGGTCTATGAGGTACAAGAGCAAAGAGATACATTGGTGGTCAATCATTTTGGAGTCATTGCATAAAGATTTAGAGGCATTACATTTTGGGGATATTTGTTATGATCTAAAAACATTACATTTTCAAGGGTGAACAAGTTAAGCCGTTGAGCTTTTGTAACAACATTTATTAAATCCAATGTATCATTTTCAAACGACTCTTTTGAGGTCGTTCTCATATCTTGTGTTGTTGATCTATGAAGTAACGCTCCCGGACACATTATTCTGCTGCGACCCTATTTGGGGGTGTTACACATCGCATACAAATTCTGTAAACTAAATACTCAAATCTTTCCTTAGGAAGAGCTTTGGTAAATAGATCAGCTAATTGGTATTCCGTCTCGACAAAATACAATTCAATAGTACCTCGCTCAACGTGTTCTTTAATGAAATTGTAACGGATGTTGATATGTTTTGTACGCGAGTGTTGAACCGGATAACATGAGATAGCAATAGCACTCTTTGAATCACAATACATCAGAATTTTGTTGAATCGATATCCGTAATCCAAAAGTTGTGTTCTCATCCAAATGACTTGAGCACAGCAAGCGGATAATGATACTTATTTAGCTTCCACCATTGACATCATTTTACAAACTTGCTTCTTTGAAGACTGCTCACTATTTTTCTCCCTGAAAATTGTTGCCTCAGATGTGCTTTTACAGTCTTCCATGGCACCCTCATGGTCTGCATCTGAAGATGCATTTTAGTTTTTAAGCCGAAATCCTTCGATTCCACATACCCTTGTTCTATAAGTCTATTGTAGGTATCGAAGATCCGCCTTAACCTCTTTTGTGGTGTTCTGACTGTAGGTCATGCTTGATTAACGGTGCAATACAAAGGTGTGGAAAAAGGCACAATTTCGGGTCTACAAGTGGTGAGATACATGAAGCCTCTGATTCATGTACTGCTATTACGTATTGATCAGTTGGAGTGCCATGTAAATTAGCATCTAGTTTGGTAGTAGCCATTAGTGTGCTTATAGAATCGCAACCATCCATTCCATGTTTCTTCAAAAGTTCTAAGGTATATCATGACTGACTTATGAAGATTCCACGGGATAATTGATGAACTTGAAGTCTAAAGAAGAACTTCATTTCACCCATAATTGACATCTCAAAGTTGTTTTTCATTAGATTTGCAAATCGTTTTGAAAAATCTAGATTAGTTGAATAAACAATGATGTCATCAACATATACTTATACAAGGAATATGTCGTCCCTATGGCGTCTTATAAATAAGGCCAGGTCAACAATGGAGCTTGTTTTCCGTATAGAGCTTTCTTGAGATTGTAGACATGATCTAGAAAGTATGGGTCAACAAATCCTTCTGGTTGGCTAACGTAAACTTCTTCTTTCAATGGTCCATTCAGAAATGCAGTTTTGACATCAATTTGAAAGATTGTGAAGTTCGTATAAGCAACATAAGCAGTGAACATTCGTACTGCCTCAAGTCTAGCCACCTGAGCAAATGATTCTTCAAAGTCTATGCCTTTTTCTGACGGTACCCTTTGCAACAAGTCGAGATTTTTTCCTGATCACAGTGTTCTCCGCATCACTTTTATTATTCCATAGCCACTTAACCCCGATAATATTTCTGTTAATGGGTCTTGGAACTAATTCCTAAACGTTTAGCCTTTTAAACTGATAGAGCTCGTCTTGCATTGACTCAATAGTTATGATCTAACATTGCTTCTTTGATGTTTTTAGGCTCGGTAGTACTCATAGTTAATGTATACATACACACTTCAGCATGTGTGTTGAGTCTACTTCTTGTCATAACTGGCTTTAAGGGGTTACCAATCACTTGTTCTAGCAGATGAGCTTTCATCCAAGTATGCGTTGAGGGGTGTACTTGATTGAATTCATGCATATCTAATGGATCCTGATTTATTAAAGATGATTCACCTTCTTCAGTCTTAGGAGGACAAAATGGAGTAATCAATTTGTTTGCTTCAAGGTTTGCAGAGTCTTCTAGAATGGATTCATTAGCAACATCATTCGAGATTGGAGGGGTTTGTTCTTCAGAAGAGGATACTAAGGAAGGAGCTTCATTGCCTTTAATGATGATTGACGATGACGAAGGTGTGTCTTCATTATTGAGAGTTGTTGGTGCAGCGGAATTAGTGGACACTTCTTGTGATCTCTTCTCAAAGTATTCATCATACATTGGACCGAACAAATCATCCAAGTCTGCTTTCGATGATGTTTAATTTGATTCTGCTAACGAATCTTCAATGTTAAAGTGGTTAGACTCGGGTTCTAAACAGCTGTGTTCAGAAGCCATTGTCGTAAGTTCATCAAACTTGACATGGATGGTTTCCATAATTTTGCATGTTCTGCGGTTGTAGATCCAAACTCCTGATGATTCAGAAATATCGATAAAAGATCTGATGTCCGCTTTTGGTTTCATTTTCCCTAGATCTTCGCAATCATTAGTTGGATAGCATAACAATCCAAACACATGAAAGTATTGAACATTAGGTTTTCTGTCTCAAAGAAGCTCATACAGAGTCATGTTGTAACGTGTATGAACCAAAGAACGGTTTTGCGTAAAGCAAGCAGTAGAAATAGCTTCAGCCCAAAGAAATTCTGGTGCTTTTGAAAAGATGAGCATCGTTCGTGCAACCTCTACAAGAGTACGATTTCGTCGTTCAACAACACCGTTTTGTTGAGGTGTTCTTGCAAATGAGAATTGCTGCATAATGCCGAGTTTTTCATAATGAGACTTCAGTGTTGCATTTTTAAATTATGTTCCATTGTCAAATCTAACCTTCTGAATTTGAACTTTAAAATTAAATTGAACTTGAGCAATAAACTTCATGATCATGTCTGAAGCCTCATCCTTTGTACGAAGAAAGTACATCCATGTGTAACGCGAGTAATCATTGACAATAAGCATAATATACTTCTTGTCGTTAATACTCTCTACCCTCATTGGTCCATACAAATCCATGTGTATCAATTCCAATTTGAAATGAGTATTATGAACAAATTTAGGATAGAGACTAGCTTTCTTTCTCTTTCCTTACTCGCATGCGAAACACAGATGATCTTTGTCGTATTTAAACTTTAAAAGTCCATCAACCAAGTCTTGATTGGTGAGATGATTAATAGTACCGAAATTCAGATGCCAAAGTCTTCGATGCCATAACCATGATTTCGTTGATGTAGCTTTGGACATCAACCACATGGGAGAAGAAGCTGCCATATATGAAATGGAGATCGTATACAAGTTCGAATCACGAGCACCCGTTAATAGATCTTCTCCTTCCAGATTGCAAACGTAACACGTTTTGGAACGAAATGCAACTTCTAAATCATCGTCACAAAATTGACTTACAAAAAAGAGGTTATGTCCAAGGCCTTCGACATAATATACATGACAATGGGTGACGTTGCCATGTACATAATCTTCGTAGCGTGTGATTGTTGCAAAGTGGTCATTCCCGAAGCGGACTGTTCCCATGAATTTCTCTACAAAATTTCTCAGCAGTTTAAGATTGCCAGTCATATGCTTCGGGCATCCATTATCAACAATCCACAGTACAATCTGTATCACCTGCATTACATGAAGAAAAGACATATAGAAGAGTGGACAGTTTGGCTACCTATTTTTAACAGGAACTGGTATGTTAGAGTGAGACACGACATTATCTCTACCCTTTACCCTTTGTTACACTCAGAGTCGTTTTGGCAGTTTTGCTCGTAGGGGACCAACTAAATTTTGGTTGCGTTTCGAACCACTTTTGCCACTTCCTACTGGTTTTTGCTTTATTGCGCATGTAATTGCTAAGTGTTTTATCTTGCGTAAGTAGTGAAGTTGATTGTGAAGTACTAGAGACCTTTTTTTACGCTTAAGGGAGTAACTACAACAAACCTAGTTTTTGCTACTACTGGGTAGTATTTAAAACTTAGATTTCATAGTTCTAGGAGTAGTGAATAAGGATCTTCTAACGTTCGAATGCACAGACAACTTATAATTAGCAAGACATTTAACATGACATGGGGTAAACATATTTTTATCACAAGAAACACACAATACATCAGCACTTGCTATAAGAGCATTTTTAGTTAAGAAACAATTGTACATGCTTGTTTTTTTGAAAGCATTCATTCGAGATGAAACATTTGTGTCTTTTTAGTCTTTCAGATAAACTTCTACACTTCTGAATGTATTTAGTGGTTGACAAGACACTTTCTTTGCCGATGAGCTTCTAGTCGTGGTCTTCTAACACTAGAGACACCATTCAGTCTTGTGAAGTTTTAAACACTTTTTTAGCTTGTGTGTGCACTTCTTGTTTATCATCAGTTTTGACCTTGTACATTCCTAGTGCTATGACATTGGTGTTTTTAACATGTTTTTTTGTTAGGTGAAGTCTGTGAAGTGACTCGTTTTGTCAAAACATGTTTCTCCTCGGTTTTTGGAACAAACTTTTAATTTTAAACAACATTCTTATTAATCGGTGTGACACAAAGAAGTTTGTTTAAAATTAAAGGTTTGTCAAATTTAGTATTCACATACTTATCATTTTCAGTAGTTTTTAACTAAACTTTCAATTCTGAGATAGTAATCAAAAGATCTTGATTATGTGATCTTACATCTCCATATGCATACGTCTTGTGACTAACACTCTCAATCAATTCATTTATCTCTCTCTCTCTCAGTTTGAGACCGTGTCTTTTTGATGGAATCAAAAAGCTTTTGATATTCAACTTTAACGTTTTCTCTTTCCTTCATCAAAGATCTTTCAAAGATTTTGAAATTCCAAAGACACATTCTAATTCTCCAACTTTTCCATTTTTGATATCCAAGAGGTTTCACAAAGATTTTTCAAAGATTGTTCACAATTCGTTTTTTCTTTTTGATGTTGCAGTTGTAATTCAAAATCAATGCTTTGCGCTTGACATCTTTGAAATCATTCTCAAGAATATTTATCTGTTTTAACAAATTCTTTTGGATATATTTGGAATCCATCTTAACTTTCTTAATCTCATCATTCAAATTATCATTCTTTGAATCAAAACATATTTTTCAACATCATGAATGAGTATTGCTTCCAAGAGTCGCTCTTTTAAAATCTCATTTTATGTAAGTGTTTCATCAAGTTCACTTTCTATTGACTCAAGAACATTCATCATTACTTGAACATATTCTAGAAACTCCTTTTGAATAACTTTAAAAATCGCTTGCAAGTAATCAAGAATCGGTTTCACCTCATCATAACAAAATCTTCTTAAAAATGAATCCTTGAGATTTACAAATGCTATTCGTATGGGAGCAGTTTTAGCATCCAGTAATGCATGTAAGTTATTAAGGTTAGTTTTTTAATTTCTAAACTAATTTATTTTAAGCCCACTTTACTTGATTTTGGCATTTTTAGAGGAAGTGAACTCGATGTACCTGCTTTTGTAGGAGTTACATTAGATATAGAAGCTTCTGGAAAAAAATTGTTCAAGAGATAGCTCAACTTGTGGAACAAATGTTTCATAAAGATCCTTTAGTTTACCATAACTAATTGGAACAAAATTGATTTTTTTCTCAATGGCAATCGGATCTTTTAATTTTTCTTTCATTTTTAATTGACTCTTGGTTGCATCCTCAAATATCTCCTCGGTGTCACAAACATTAGCACGCACATTGGAACTTTAAAGATATGAAGCATTATACAACTTGGGATTCTCAAATATTGCCTTCTTGAGAGTATAAGGATTTTTGTAACCCAAACCATGTTTCAATTGTGAATCGAAGTTGTTTTTGGTCCAAGCATGAACATAGCTTGTACGGAATAACTTATTTTGACAACCACATCTTCATTCTTTTTGACTTTTTCTTCTAAATTCGAATAGCATCAAGATACTGATCTTTTTGTTTATTAAACTTATGTTTCAAAGAAGTACATTCATTTTTTAGTTGCAAAGACTGTTTTCTTTCATTTGAAACAATTGTTTGTAAATCATCTTTTTCTTTTTCTAAAGCCCTGATTTTATCACGATCTTGAATAAATTGAGTTTGAAATTGAATTTCTAGCTTTTTTGCTCGTTTATCAGCGTCGATGTATTCGCTATGAAAATTGGTTTTATTTCTAATTTTTTTTTCAAAATCCCAAACCTTTTCTTTATACTTCTAAGCTCTTTGGTTAACTCAACATTTCGTTGATTAACCTTATTAGCAAGTAACAATTGTTTTTCAGTCTCTTTATAAGCATTTTTAGCTAATAGTTCCATTGCATTATCTTGTCGATCATGAGCTTTTTTATCGTGTTTAACTTTTCATCAATAACCTCTTCATTTGGTCATCAAATATAATATCACTATTAATTTAGAATCCATATAAATTTAGGTTTAAAAATGTCAGTTGCTCTGATAGTTTGATCATGATCACTTTTGCGAATAATGGATTCATGAAGCTCGACGTGGATTTTGTAGGACACTGATGAATGGAAGAGTCATAGATGGGCCTCTCCTCGGGATCTTTGTCCTGCTTGTTGAATTCTGGCCTCATGCATATGTTTGCACTTAAATCTCAAGTCTTCAATTTCAGGGCAAGCCATCCGCTAAGAAGAAAATTATTTTGCACATTTGTAAGACATCAATCTCGCTTCATCCTTCTTAGCAAGCCACTCTTGTTCTAGAAAGTACTTGGAATCCCAAACTCTTGGCTTTGGACATTCTCTTGCATAGTGGCCTTTAGCATTGCAGTTGTAGCACTAAACATTAGAAGCATTTCCTGAAGATGCCGAAGTTCGTAGAAATATGTGTACATTTCCATTCCTAGTCTCCTTCTGAACCTTTCCACTTCAGCAGACTCCCCTTTGTAGTACAGATGACCTTCTTTGCATAATCTAC
Organism: Tanacetum coccineum; assembly: GCA_026074375.1. Lineage (NCBI taxonomy): Eukaryota > Viridiplantae > Streptophyta > Magnoliopsida > Asterales > Asteraceae > Tanacetum > Tanacetum coccineum. The sequence continues at coordinate 32,971 of BQNB010015420.1, forward strand.
CACCATTCCAACATTTCTGTTGAATATCACTCTATCAGCTTGCACCACTACTTGTTCCTTGTATTTGAAGAGGAGGGAAGACAGTTGTTTGTTGGTATAGAATAGTGTTGTGTGATTGAACGAGCAAGGAGCATCATTTCTGTAGTGAGACTATCGTCTTGATCATCACAAACTGCATCTCTTTGATAATCATCATCATAATCAATCACAAAAGGAGGATGTGTGACATAATAAGCTGCTAGAGATCAAGAAGACGAGGAACTTGCAAAAGTGTTTACAACTAAAGCAAGGGGGTCATATGTCTTTGCAGCCCTTTTTGCTCTAGAAGCATTAACAATACCTTCGTATTGTTGAAGATGATCAAATAACCAATCATAGGTATCTGTTTTAAGATTTTTTTTCCCAAATGAACATTTGTAACATATTTGTACCACTTTGGCTGTAAAAAATTCAGAAACTTAGTATTGATTGTAACATTGAAGGGTTTGACTTTGTTTCTGTCCATATCATTGATAAGTTGTGAAAAGCGATTATACATATATGAAAGAGATTCTTTGTTTTAGTAGTGAATTTCTCGAACTAATTAACAAATGTGATTTCCTTTCAGTTTCACTCAACTTAGTACCCTGCATCAGTCTTTTGACTATATCCTACTTATCTCTGGCATTTTCGCATGCATCCAGAGAATTGTAAATATCATTTGGTATAGAGATAAGAATCAAATTCAGTGCTTCAAAATTTGCCTCGTACGGTTTAAAAATCTCACCCGTAAGGATCTATCCTCTGTTGCCGCCTTGCAACTGCTAGGTTATCAGTTGCTAGTATTGGTTTCATTGATATGGACTTTCATCGAAATGTTTAGAAAGAAACTTTAAGTATCCATCTCGTTCAAATGTTATCTCAAAAATCGGCTTGACCATGGTACACAACTTCCTCTTTCAAGCACAGGAGGACGAGTGTCAGACCCAGCATCTGTAAGAGACTGCTGATGTGTACTTATACTCGTCATTGTGTGAAACAATAAATGGATCTTTTTAGATGAAAAAGAGTTCTATTGTGAAATTAACAAACTAATAGTGTTTGAAGCTTTCCAACCGGTTCACGTTATTCAAGGCTTAATCAAATTTTGCAACTTATCGTGTGTTAGTAATAATCGAATTTGTCTTGATTGAAATTCCTACCGAAATTACACTTATCCGAAATTCAAATCCCATGATAATTGAAATCCAGTCGAAAATGCCCTTACGAAATATACAAACTGACACCGAAAATCAAATCCCAATTTAATCGAAATTCTACCAAAATTCCCAAATCAACCAAAATTCAATTTCCACCGTTTTGAATACCAAAATTCAAATTATACAAACCACAATAACCCAATTTCGATCCACAATGATTATATCACCGAAAATATCAATTTCGTCTGAAAAATGGTTTGACAACGCCCAAAAAATATGGGTCTCAAATTTGATGAGAAATGGTTTAGAATACTGAAAATGCCAATTTCGACAAAAAAGGTTATGTTACGAAAATGCCACAATTTCGACCAAAAGGTTATTTCTCCGAAGATCACCATTATCGATTATCTAAAACGGTTATGTGACTGAAAATCCAAGTTTACCCGATAACGGACAAGCCTTTTCTCAGGTCACACTCTTCTCGGACAAACAGTTATCGGGAAAAATTCGATTCTCGGATAAACACTGTTTTTGTCACTTCTTTTTCGGTCTTGTTACACTAATCTTGGACAGAAAACACTTCTCGGCTTAAACAAACAATTTCAATTAAAATTACACCCACTACTTTTTTCAAATCGAAATTACACAATCCTTAAATTGCATGGAAAGGTTATATGGACCAAAATGGTGTATATCTACGAAAATGATTATCTAATCGAGTTTTAACTCCATCAAGCGAAAATGATATGTATATGATGAAACCGTAACACAATATCAATCATGATTAAAGTCTAAGTATGTAAATGATTCCGAAAATCGTGTACGTATAAAAAGGTATCAACCGAAAATGATATATACGATAGAAATCATAATTTGAAAAATTTTTGTAGAATGTCTACGTTTTTCTTTACAAACATGTTGTAACTTGTAAATACACAATTTCTATGACAATCCACATTTTTAGGTCATTTTACGTCAATAAACTCAAAACTATTTACTTTGAACTTTACGTGTTTACTTTTAATTATAATCGTTAAGTTAAACCGCGTAAACTGAAAATCAACATTTAACGTAAACCGGCATTAAACAAACATAAGTTTACGTCAGATAAGTGTTATATAATTATTACGAATATAATTTATAACATTTCATATATTATTTTTATGTTTTACGTAAGACGCTTACGTTTGCATTATGAGCTTTTATGCATGCATGTAAACTATACCACCTTTCTACACTTAAACAAATACAAACATTTATACATTACATTCAAAAATTAAATCTTTCCTTCCCATAAACCCATATAAAACCGTCCAACTCCCCCTGCTACTTACTAACCACATTTGATAACTTTTTCTAACCATTAAAACGGTGTTCATCTCTTCACTAATACCTACAAAAAATAATATCATCCCTAATTTTCTCTCTTTCATAACCGGCCAAGATCAACACCACACACAGGGGCGGAGCCATGTGTGTGATACCGGGGGGCGCCGCCCCCAACAAAGTTTTTGCGGACACACAAATCATGTAGAAAAAATAGTCAAATTTAAGAAAAAAGATGTAGTGCCCTCATAGAAGTTTTCCGAGTGCCCTCAACAATGACAATGTTTTTTAATGTTATTGTGATTTTTCTGATGGTCTGTTTTGTTGTAAAGAAGATCGGAGAAGAAGGGCTAGAATATAAAGGAAAATGGGATAATCCCATGTATGTAGGGTCAATACAAAGCGACAAAACATGTAGCTAATGATATTTTATTTTTAAATATATAAATAATCGTAAATACTACTAATGTTAAGTCATTCCTAGAAAAAGTACTTTTCAACATTTATAATTTAGTAACATCCATTGTTTTTCTTCTAACATAGACAGTGTAACTTTCAAATTTAGAACTTTATAGTAAATATCTTTGCCTGATACCGGCTACAACCGGTAAACGTTTAAAAAAGACCGACAAGTCAGCGATTTTATAATTTTTTTTAATTTTTAAAGATGACATGGATTTTCCAAAGTGTTTCTTTTGCTTACTTGGATAAATTGGCATATAAATATATAAAGTAAAACCCAGATCCACACACACAAATCATAAACTCAAAAACATCATATCCTAAGATCGATTCACAACCATCTATTCACAACCATCATATCCCAAAACCACAGAAACATAACCCAGATTCGTTACTCAGATCCCAAAATCAGATCCCAATGTTCATATCCCAAAATCATCTCCCACACAACAAATTCAAGAATGAGATCCAAAAACACATCCACCCACACAACTTATATCAAAATCAAAACCAAGAACATCACACCCTTCATTACGTTTAGAAAGTTTTGATCGATATATGTCTATCTATATCCATTGAACTTGACGGCAATACACCTTTATACTCTGATAATGATTTGGTGGAGCCAGGTGATTGGTTTGATAGTGATTTAGCTTAATGCCAGAGTTTGTAGGTACGTGTTATTGCTTTGACCATGCTCTTTCAGTGACGGGTTTAATTGATTTGATGCATTTTAATGTTCGTGTTTAGGCCAGACATAGTTACTGCATTCTCACTAAATGAGTTTATGATGTTGTATGTTGTGTTAGATGGTTAAGTAACATTTTACACCGAAAGCATCATAAATGGGGTAAATTATACTTCTTTCCTGTTGTTGTTGGTTTTCAAGTTGGTACTTGTTTTCAACAGCTGGTCATTGTGTATACATATAACTTAGGGGTCAAAAATGGTGGTGCATGAAAGAGAGGTGCGGGGGAGGAGGAGGGGTGGTGGTAGCGAGGGTTGTGATAAAGAAAAAAATAAAATAATAATAAATTATTTATTTAAAAAGCAAAAAATCACATACTCATTATCCAGGTGTAAATTAGAAAAGAAAAAAAATATGATGTGTAATATTTTTAATGACTTGGATATTAATCCAGTCATATTAGTATAATTATCCCAAAACAACAAGTTACGATGACTATATTGGTAATAAAACAAGTGTGTTTACTAGATTTGTAAATTTTGAAAAGTACGTTTCTATTTAATGGACTTAACCCAAATATAATATACTAAATTTAAACACTCTGTACTTCTATTGTAGTAGTTTATTCTTCTTATCTACATGGAATCATAATTCTTTCTAAATAGATATGAATAATGAGAGTGTATACTAACTAATGTATACATAAATTTAGAATTGATCATATTTACATTTTAGTAATAGTGTCTCAATTGACGTTAGACTATCTAATGCGATGTGCTTTAATACAATTCTATAAGTTTACTTTTTCGTAAGTATTTTATTTATGACTATTTAGGTAATAATCCAAACCAATATCTATTTATTTAAAATTTTACCAATTAAATATATTTTTTAAAGACATCTCCACTTATTCTAAACATCTTTGCATAAAGTAAATAAAATTTTCAGTGACGTTACTCAACGCCCCGATTCGTTTTAAGACATCTTAAAACCTTGTATTGCTCGTTGCCCTGTAATCATCAATTTTGGCTCGCCATGACCACCAAGAATTGGGTTTCTAATTTTATCATGTAAGTTATAAGGAGTCATAAGGGTTTATAGATAATCAAACAAACTTGGGGTTTGATTTAAGCATTGCAAATCCATTTCACTAAGGTTTTATATATTTTCATATACTTTCATTATACATATTTCTTTGTTATGAACATTTTTATTTCCATGCATAAAATATCTGTTAGGATCATTAAAAGTGTCGATTATGTGATTTTGTATTATTTAAGTAATTAGTGTTTCTTTTGATAAATGTCAAAGTAGTTTGTAATAAGGTATCTTTGCTAAAGAATGAAAATAGCATATTACAGAAGGTCTAGGGACTCGATTATGTGACAAGTTAGGGAAAAATAAGCATGGGAAGCCTCCCTTCCATTAACTATAAATACCCCCTATTCTTTATTAGAGGGGGTGATGCACTATGTAACAAACTTTTTCCATTTTCCCTCTTTTATTTCTTTTGAATTTCATACTACTTATCTCTCTTATATTCTATATGAAATACATGTTCGATATGATTGATTCAAGATTAATGTAACCTATCAAGTGGTATCAATCGCCAATAGAGAAGTAGAGTGTTCAATTTGTGAGATTTTATTCACGTCCGAGAAGCGTACAAAGATGTTCGGAGAATTCAGTTGAAGATTTAGAGCTTTCGAGATCGATTTTGACAGTAAATTTGAGTATTTAGGATTATCGAGTGTAGTTTTATCTCGTTAGCAGTTCTCGGAAGTGGTATTCGTGTTCTCGAAAGAGTTTCCTCATTCTCGGGACGTGTTATTCTTTGTTTTTAGTAGATTTCGTAGAAACCTTTTTGTAATTTGATAAGAAATATCGTGTACTGTTATACGACCTTTTGGTTTTATCGAAAATCGTATATTAGGTGCTTAGTCTCAAACTCGGTTTTATCGAGTTTTATGAGTTTCACATTTTCGGTTTTATCGAATTTGTGAAATAAGGTTTTGCTACGATTAATCTCGGAAATAAGCTTTCAAAGTCATAACATACATCCATTTCACGGTTTTATCGTGATTTGAATTTTAAGGACTTTTGGATTATCTAATCATCATAAATTTCGGTTTCATCGAATTTGTGGTTATTAATAATTCATAATTGTTGAAATTTTCAAAATTGAATCCTTAGAGTTTGTAGTTAAATCGAGTTTTAGGTGTTTACGAAGTTTGAATTTCCAAGTTTAATAACGTTTATAGATTTACCGAGTTGGTGTTACTGTTCGAGAAATATATCGATCTTCATATTCGTAAACAGTGTTGTCCGAGTTTGACTACTGTTACCGAATTTGATACTGTTCTCACAAATATCACTCATTTTCGTCTACAAAGATCCAATCTTTGAATCATAAGACATGTCGACATCCAAAACATACCAACAATCCCTTGCTAATGTCGGTTATGAGAATAGGCCTCCTATGCTTGAAAGGGGTAGTTATATACCATGGGCAAGTAGATCCAGACGATATCTAAACCGAAAGAGAGACAACCGGAAGTGGCTTCTCAAAGCACTTGATGAAGGACCTTATGAGTTTAAGAATTTCGTTCCTGAAAATCGACAATACCACGATTGCAAACTGCAGAGGATCTTGAAGTTGATGACCTATTGCTCCATGATGCTGAAATGGAGGTCATGAATATGATTCTACTTTCTATTCCTAATGAGATTTACAATTCTGTGGATGCTTGCACTTCGGCCAAGGATATGTGGAAACGAGTTGAACGATTGATGAGGGGAACTATACAAAACAAAGTTGACAGAGAAACACGTTTCACGAACGAATTTGATCAATTTGTTGCTGAACCAGGAGAAGCACTTGTTTCTGTTTACAACCGTTTTGCTCAATTAATGAATGATTTGGAAAGAAACAACATGAATTTTTGGGGGTGAATTTCCAACGTGAAAATTAAACAAAGTTTTCTGAATAGTTTGCAACCGGAATGGTTGAAATATGTGACTCAAGTTCATCTTGCTAAACAATTGACTGTGGATTCGTTCGATGATCTTTTTGACTATCTTCAGCAATTTGAGAAACTGGTTAATGCTTCAAGAGCAAAGAAGTTAGAAAAGTCTCATGACCCTTTGGCTCTAGTAGCAAACACGGGTTCATCCTCCAGACAAACATCATCTTATTATGTGACACATCCTACGTCTGTGGTTAATTATGATATGTGTACAGCGGATGATGACCACAACAATTCTGAGATTCCTCTAGTCTTTGCAATGTTGTTTATTGCAAAAGGAACATTACTTAAATTTTCTTTAATCGACAAATCATCGTCTTCAGCTCATTCCAACACCAGAAATCAAGCAATCATTCAAGGAGACAGGGTGAATATATTCAAAGAAGGATTCTGCAATACTAGAAGGAAATGGCAGACGCGCCTTATGTTCAAGAGCAGTTGTTGACGGGAATGAATGTTCCAAAGAGCTGGAAATGTTCAAAGGGATCTTTCGAATTCCATTTCTAGGCAATACTTCAATGTTCAATGCTACAACTACAGTGAAACAAAGGGACATTATGCTAGAAATTGTCCAAGCCAGAGGGGTTCGTGACTCGAAAGTATTTCATGGAACAAATATTGCTAGCAAAACAGGATGAAGCTGGCGTAATTCTTACTGATGAGTAGAATGATTTTCTCTTTGCTGACGCATCAAGGATGGAAGAAATTGAAGAAATCAGTGCATACATATAATCGCTATGGCCAGAATTTAACCAAATGATCCTATTCTGAGGATGGGTCCAATTTCTGTGAGTTTGCATTTATAAGTGAGTAAATCTTATCCATCGATGAGATTACATGATCCAATGTATCCAACTCATACTAAAATTATTTAAACAATACATTGGTGATGATCCAAAATTAATGCAATATTAAAATTTGATTCATTCAGGGAAATGTTAATAGTGGCTGTGTTTGAAAAAGATAACATATTCCTGATCTATATTCAGTTGGAAATACTTGCTAGAAATGCCATATCAGGCGCTGAAAAAACAACGAATATTTGTCAGCAAGTTCAAACACAAAACACGCATTTGACTTTAGTCAGCTTTGAATGTATAAGGAACGGGTTCGGATTTGGGCAAACATAAACAAGGATAAAATTATCTCACGATTTCTTGAAGCTGATGAACGGGCAAAAACGTTTTAATAAAACAAGCTCAGTCTCTCAATGGTTCGTGGTCGAGATACATTCGAGATCTCGAACAAAAACAAAGAGATAAATTCGATTTAGATGTCAAAATTACAAACAGAGAAAAATGAGAATTACAAAGGACACTTTCGATTTTAAAAGGAAATGAGTGAAAAGAGGATAGTATCATGATACTATTCTAGGATTTGGAGGCCCCAAACTAAAGAATGTTGATCTTGATTTTGAATTGTAATTCTTACAAGGAATGGTTTATGGTGGACCAAAACCATTGTCCTGTGTATGACAACAATTAAAATATGTGGTATGGGGTATTCTAAATCCTTATACACTAAGCAAGCCTTTCAAAGTGTCCAAAGTTTCTGTTGCATCTAGTTTCAGGTAATTTAGAAATTCCTTTTGAATGTTAGAGATTTGATGGAACTTTGGGACGCTTTCAAGAGTCAACAAAAAATGCAACAAGTGAATGTTCCACGTTGCAAATAAACAAAATTGCTGGACAATTAACTACAAAAAATTTAATGTGCTTTATAAAGATTTTGTTCCTCAAAAAGAGTTTTCTGTCGAGCAAAAATATTTTTCATCTTCTTTTATTCCCTCGGTTAAGATTCTGGTATCAAAAAATATGCCAAGTGAGTCACCTTTGATCAAAGAATTAGACAAGATAAAAGTTGGTTTTGAAAAGCTGTCTTTGCTAAAAGAGCAAGCATTTTTTACACATCACCGGCAGAGATACAAATCAATGATTTTTGTCAAGACCAAGTTAAACCAATTCTTAACGAGTTGAAAGTTATATCTTTGATCCTTTCGAAAATCTATTTTCAAGGATATAAAAGAAATGAAAGATGTTTTTGTTATCAACAGAAATGAGCTTGAAGAATAGAGAAGCAAAAATGATTTGTTGAAGATAAACTTTTGGGATAGCATCTCTCAAACTTGATGTTGAGCTGGTGTGTGTTGGTAAATCATTGCATGTGTAGTTAAGATCTTAAGTGATGAAACTTGATCAAGTCAAAAAGAAATCTGCTGAGATTCGTAGAGGGTTGCAGTCTAGAATAAAAATTCTGAAAAAGATGTTTAAAGATGTCAAAAGCAAAGTGTTGATTTGAATTAAAAGTTACAACATGAAAAAGAAAACTAATGGGATTAACTTTATGAGAAAATAAAAACACCCAATCCTCTTGATTACTCTTGGGATTTCAAAGTTGGGAGAAACTTGAGAATGAGAACGTGTCTTTGGATTTTAAAGTGCAATCTTTGGATAAATGAACGCGACATGTCAAAATTGAATATCAAAGCTTTTCGATTCAATCAAAAGACACGAATTCTCAAACTCAAGGAAAATGGTATAGATTGATTGTTTATGTTTCTGAGAACACATATGCATATTGGTGCTTTCGTGCTCGAGAATCAGGATTTTTTTATTGTTACGTATCTGAGTTAAAGAACAAGATTGGAAAAAGTTGAAACGGTAGTCTGTAATACTAAGTTTGACAAAACAATGGTATTCAACTCTTCTTGGTGTCACACCACTAAACAAAACGCTTATCAAAAGGAAAACGGATGTTTCCAAAACAGAAGAAAACCATGTTGTGTCAAAAACAAGTCACTTGTACAGACTTCATCTAACAAACCAAACGGGCAAATCAGACAAAAATGTCATTAAAACCAGGAATACAGAGTTGTCCAACAAACACAAGAATAACAAATAAACAAGGACTAAAAGTGGTTTATCTTCATACAGGAGTGTGTTGCAACATCTAGAGTTGGAAGACCAAAGAGAAAGATTCAAGTGTTACGAACAGTGTTTTATGTCAACTCTAAGAAGCAGCAAAGATTATTTTCAGTTTATGTTAGGAAAAATAAGAAAAAGATTATTAATCTGCGAGTGTTAGTCGAATAAGGAGAATGTAATAATCTGCTCGTTTCCTCTCCTCGCCCGTGTTGTGTTAATTGTTTGTTTTTTTTTTTTTTTTTTTGTGATGGTTTTTTTTTTTTTAATGTTTTGTTTTTTTTTTTTGTTTTATTGTTTTTTCTTTTTTTTTCGTTTGTTACTTTCTTTTTGTGTTTTGATTTTTTTTAATTTTTTTTTTTTTTTTTCCTTTAGTGTTTTGTTTTATTTTTGCTTTTCTTTTATTTTTGTTGTTATGTTTTGTATTTTTGTTTTTGTTTGGTTTGTTTGTTTATTTTTTATTTGTATCTTTGAGTTCACTTGTTGTTTGGCTTTTGTTTTTACTTATTTGTATTTATTTTATCGTGAGAGAAGAATTACATTCTCCTTATTCGAAATAACATTCGCAGATGTATTATCTTTTTGCTTATTTTTCCTAACATAAACTGAAACATTCTTTGCTGCTTTCTTAGAGTTGACTAAAACACTGTTCGTAACACTTGAATCTTTACTCATTGGTCTTCTAACTCTAGATGTAGCATTCACTCCTGTAGAAGAAAACCACTTTTAGACTTGTTTATTTGTGATTTCTTGTGTTGTGAACAACTCTGATATTTCCTGGTTTAATGACATTTTTGTTCTGAATTTGCCCTGTTTGTTTGTTAGATAAGTCTGTAAAGTGAACTGTTATGACACAACTAGGTTTTCTTCTGTTTTGGAAACTCCGTTTTCTTTGAAAAGCGTGTTTGTTAGTGGTGTGACTCAAGAAGCGATGAAAACCATTTGTTTTGCCAAACTTAGTATTTACAGACTTACCTTTTTCAACTTTTTCCAATCTTGTCTTTAACTCAGATATCGTAGACAAAAAATCCTGATTCTCAGCACGAATAATAGCACATAAGCATTATGTGTCTCAGAACATAAACAATCAATCCATCCATTTCCTTTTGAGAAAATTTGAGTCGTGTCTCTTGATTGAATCGAAAAGCTTTTGATATTCAATTTTGACATTGTCGCGTTCTTTTATCAAAGATTGCACTTTAAAATCCAAAGACACGTTCTCATTCTCAAGTTTCTCCAACTTTGAAATCCAAGAGTAATCAAGAGGATTTGTGTTTTTATTTCTCGAAGTTGAATCCCATTTATGTTTTTCTTTTTCATGTTGTAGCTTTAATTCAAAATCAACACTTTGGATTTTGAATCTTTTAACATCATTTCCAAGAATTTTTATTCTAGACTGCAAACCCTCTTGAATCTCAGCAGATTTCTTTTTGACTTGATCAAGTCTCACTTAAGAGCTTATTACACATTCATGATTTAACAACACACACAGCTCAACATCATGTTTGAGAGATGCTTCCAAAAGTTGATCTTTCAACAAATCATTTTGCTTCTCTAGTTCATCAAGCTCACTTTCTGTTGACTCAAAAACATCTTTCATTTCTTTTATATCCATTTGAAATAGATTTCGAAAGAATTCAAGATAAACCTTCAACTCGTTAAGAATTGGTTTAACTTGATCTTGACAAAAATCATTGATTTGTATCTCTGCCGGTGATGTGTAAAAAATGCTTGCTCTTTTACAGTTCTGTTGTATTAGCAAAGACAGCTTTTCAAAACAAACTTTTATCTTGTCTAATTCTTTGATCAAAGGTGACTCACTTGGCATATTTTTTGATACCGGAATCTTAACCGAGGGAATAGAAGAAGATGAAAAATATTTTTGCTCGACAGAAAGCTCTTTTTGAGGAACAAAATCTTTATAAAGCGCATTTAATTTTTTGTAGTTAATTGTCCAGCAATTTTGTTTATTTGCAACAGTGGATCATTCATTTTTTTGTCATTTTTTGTTGACTTTTGAAAGCATCCTCAAGAGTGTCCTCAGAATCTCTAACATTCAAAGGAATTTCTAAATTACCTAAACTAGATGCAACATATAACTTTGGACACTTTGAAATTGCTTGCTTGAGTGTATAAGGATTCGGATACCCCAAACCATGTTTTAATTGTTGGTCATACACAGACAATGGTTTTGGTCCAAGCATAAACATTCCTTGTAAAGAATTACCAAGTTTCAAAATCAGATCAACATTCTTTTTCAGTTTGGCCTCAAGATCTAGAATAGTATCATGATACGTATCCTCTTTTTCACTCATTTGCCTTTTTAAAATCGAATGTGTCTTTTGTAATTCCTCATTTTTCTGTTGTAAATTTTTGACAGTAATCGAATTTATCTCTGTTTTTCGAGATTCGAATGATATCGCGACCAC
>BQNB010015420.1:47500-68132 GCA_026074375.1 Tanacetum coccineum
TTTTATTTTTATTTTATTTTTGTTTGTTATTTATTTTTTTTTTTTTTTTTTCAACCCATTTGTCTTTTTATTTTTTTTTTCATTTTTTTTTTTTTTTTTTTTTTTTTTTTTTTTGATTTTCATTTTTTTTTTTTTTTTTTTTTTTTTTTTTTTTTATTTTTTTTGGTTAATTTGGCCATTAAGCATATGTTTGCACTGATTTCTTCAATTTCTTCCATCCTTGATGCGTCAGCAAAGAGAAAATCATTCTACTCATCAGTAAGAATTACGCCAGCTTCATCCTGTTTTGCTAGCAATATTTGTTCCATGAAATACTTCGAGTCACGAACCCTTGGCTTTGGACAATTTCTAGCATAATGTCCTTTTTCACTGTAGTTGTAGCATTGAACAGTTGAAGTATTGCCTGAAGATGGAATTCGAAGAGTCCTTTGAACATTTCCAGTCTCTTTTGGAACATTCATTCCCTCAACAACTTCCTCTTGAACATAAGCTCGTCTGCCATTTCTTCTAGTATTGCCAGAATTCCTTCTTTGAATATTCACCATGTCTCCTTGAATGATTGCTTGATTTCTGGTGTTGGATGAAGCATGAAGACGATTATTTGTCGGATTAAAGAAAATTTGAGTAATGTCTTTTGCAAGTAACAACATTGCAAAGACTAGAGGATCTTCAGAATTGTTGTGGACATCATCCTGCTGGTACTCATCATCATAATCAACCACAGACGTAGGATGTATCACATAATAAGATGATGTTTGTCTGGAGGATGAACCTGTGTTTGCTACTAGAGCCAAAGGGTCATGAGACTTTTCTAACTTCTTTGCTCTTGAAGCATTAACCAGTTTCTTAAATTGCTAAAGATAGTTAAAAAGATCATCGAACGAATCCACAGTCAATTGTTTAGCAAGATGAACTTGAGTCACATATTTCAACCATTCCGGTTGCAAACTATTCAGAAACTTTGTGTTAATTGTCACGGTTGGAAAATTCATGTTGTTTCTTTCCAAATCATTCATTAATTGAGCAAAACGGTTGTAAACAGAAACAAGTGCTTCTCCTGGTTCAGCAACAAATTGATCAAATTCGTTCGTGAAACGTGTTTCTCTGTCAACTTTGTTTTGTATAGTTCCCCTCATCAATCGTTCAACTCGTTTCCACATATCCTTGGCCGAAGTGCAAGCATCCACAGAATTGTAAATCTCATTAGGAATAGAAAGTAGAATCATATTCATGACCTCCATTTCAGCATCATGGAGCAATAGGTCATCACCTTCAAGATCCTCTGCAGTTTGCAATCGTGGTATTGTCGAGCCTTCAGGAACGAAATTCTTAAACTCATAAGGTCCTTCATCAAGTGCTTTGAGAAGCCACTTCCGGTTGTCTCTCTTCCGGTTTAGATATCGTCTGGATCTACTTGCCCATGGTATATAACTACCCCTTTCAAGCATAGGAGGCCTATTCTCATAACCGACATTAGCAAGGGATTGTTGGTATGTTTTGGATGTCGACATGTCTTATGATTCAAAGATTGGATCTTTGTAGACGAAAATGAGTGATATTTGTGAGAATAGTATCAAATTCGGTAACAGTAGTCAAACTCGGACAACACTGTTTACGGATCTGAAGATCGATATACTTCTCGAACAGTACACAAACTCGGTAATCTACAAACTTATTAAACTTGGAAATTCAAACTCGGTAAAACCTAAAACTCGATTTAACTACAAACTCGGTAGGTCCAAATTTTGAAAATTTCCAACCTTATGAATTATTAATAACCACAATTCGATGAAACGAAATTATGATGATTATAGATAATCCAAAGTCCTTAAAATTCAAATCACGGATAACGCAGTGAAATGCTGTATGTTATGACTTTGAAAGCTTATTTCCGAGATTAATCGTAGCAAAACCTTATTTCACAAATTCGATAAAACCGAAAATGTGAAACTCATAAAACTCGATAAAACCGAGTTTGAGACTAAGCACCTAATATACGATTTTCGATAAAACCGAAAGGTCGTATATATCTATTACACGATATTTCTTATCGAAATTACACAAATTTTTCTACTAAATCTACTAAAACAAGAATAACACTTCCAAGAATGATAAACTTCTTCCGAGAACACGAATACCACTTTCGAGAACTGCTAACGAGATAAAACTACACTCGATAATCCCAAATACTCAAATTTACTGTCAAAATCGATCTCGAAAGCTCTATATCTTCAACCGAATTCTCCGAACATCTTTGTACGCTTCTCGGACGTGAATAAAATCTCACAAATTGAACACTCTACTTCTCTCTATTGGCGATTGATACCACTTGATAGGTCACATTAATCTTGAATCAATCATATTAAACATGTATGCATAGAGAGAATAGTAGAGAGAGACAAGTATTTGAAATTCAAATGAAATAAAAGGGAGGGAAAATGGAAAAGAGTTTGTTACAAGTGCATCACCCTCTAATGAAGATTAGAGGGGTATTTATAGTTAATGGAAGGAGGCTTCCCTTTCTTATTTTCCTAACTTGTCACATCTAGTCCCTAGACTTTGGTAATTATGCTATTTCATTCTTTTAGCATAATATACCTTATTACAAACTACTTTGACATTATCAAAAGAAACACTAATTACTTAAATAATACAAAATCACATAATCGACACTTTTAATGATCCTAACAGATATTTTATGCATGGAAATAAAAATGTTCATAACAAAGAAATATGTATAATAAAAGTATAAGAAAAGATATAAAACCTTAGTGAAATGGATTGGCAATGCTTAAATCAAACCCCAAGTTTGTTTGATTATCTATAAACCCTTATGAATCCTTATAACTTACATGATAAAATTAGAAACCCAATTCTTGTGTGGTCAGTGGCGGAGCCAGAAATTATGATTACAGGGGCAACGAGCAATAACAAGGTTTTAATATGACTTAAACGAATCGGGTCGGGTTTGAGTAACGACACTAAAATTTATTTACTTTATGCAAATGATGTTTAGAATAGGTGTAGATGTCTTTAAAATAGAATTTAATTGGTAAATTTTTAAATAAATAGATATTGGTTGATTATTACCTAAATATGTCAAAAATAAAATACTTACGAAAAAGTAAACATTATGAGAATTGTATTAAAGCACTCGTCATTAGATAGTCTAACGACAATTGAGACTACTATTACTAAAATGTAAATATGAACAATTCTAAATTTATGTATTACATTAGTATTATACACTCTCATTATACATAGCTATTTTAGAAAGATTATTATTCCATGTAGGAAAAGAAGAAATAAACTACTACAATAGAAGTACAGAGTGTTTTTAATTTCGTTATATTTATTTGGGTAGTTAAAATTAAAAAAAAAAAAACAACCAAAAAAAAAAAATCCATTAAATAGAATAACGTACTTTTCAAAATTTTACAAATCTAGAAACACACTTGTTTTATTCCAATATAGTCATTCTTAACTTGTTGTTTTGGGATAATTTCTAAAATGGTGGCTTAATATCCAGTCATAAAAAATATTACACATATATTTTTTTTCTTTTTATTTACACCTGGGGATTTTTTAAATGAGGTATGTGATTTTTTGCTTTTTAAAATAATAATATATTATTATTTTATTTTTTCTTTCACAACCCACCACACCCTCTCCTCCCCGCCGACCTCCTCTTTCACCCCCATTTATGGACTCCCTTAGTTATATGTATAACACAAGTGGGACCAAACTGTGAAAACCAAGTGACCAGCTGTGAAACCAACAAACAACAGGAAGAGTTAATTTACCCCCTTTATGATGCTTTCGGTTAGTTTAATAATTCAAAGGATAAAAACATATATGTAAAATGTTACTTAACCAGCTAACACAACATACAACATCATAAACTCATTTAGTGAGAATGCAGTAACTATGTCTGGCCTAAACACGAATTTAAAATGCCATCAATCAATTAACCTCGTCACCGTTAGAGCCATGGTCAAGCAATAACACCTACAAACTCTGCATTAAGCTAAATCACTATCAAACCAATCACCTGGCTCCACCAAATCATTATCAGAGTATAAAGGTGTAGTGCCGTCAAGTTCAATGGATATAGAAAGACATATATCGATCAAAACTTTCTAAACGTGATGAAGGGTGTGATGTTCTTGGTTTTGATTTTGATATAAGTTGTGTGGGTGGATGTGTTTTTGGATCTCATTCTTGAATTTGTTGTGTGGGAGATGATTTTGGGATATGAACATTGGGATCTAATTTTGGGATCTGATTTTGAGATCTGAGTAACGAATCTGGGTTATGTTTTCTTGTGGTTTTGGGATATGATGGTTGTGAATAGATGGTTGTGAATCGATCTTGGGATATGATGTTTTTTGAGTTTATGATTTGTGTGTGTGGATCTGGGTTTTACTTTATATATTTATGCCAATTTATCCAACTAAGCAAAAGAAACAAACTTTTTGGGAAAAATCCATGTATCTTAAAAAAGAAAAAAAAAATTATACTAATCTCACTAAGTGTCGGTCTTTTTTCAAACGTTACCGTGTCGCCGTATCAGGCAAAGATATTTACTATAAAGTCTAAATTTGAAAGTTACACTGTCTATGTTAGTAATAAAACAAGTGTGTTTACTAGAATTATAAATTTTGAAAAGTACTTTTCTATTTAATAGACTTAACATATTATATTTATGTTTATTATATATTAAAAATAAAATATCATTAGCTACATGTTTTGTCGCTTTGTATTGACCCTACATACATGGGATTATCCCATTTTCCTTTATATTCTAGCCCTTCTTCTCCGATCTTCTTTACAACAAAACAGACCATCAGAAAAATCACAACAACATTAAAAAACATTGTCATTGTTGAGGGCACTCGGAAAACTTCTATAAGGGCACTACATCTTTTTTTCTTAAATTTGACTATTTTTTCTACATGATTTGTGTGTCCGCAAAAACTTTGTTGGGGGCGGCGCCCCCCGGTATCACACACATGGCTCCGCCCCTGTGTGTGGTGTTGATCTTGGCCGGTTATGAAAGAGAGAAAAGAGGGATGATATTTTTTTTGTTAAGTGATTTATGAAGAGATGAACACCTTTTATGGTTAAGAAAGTTATCAAAATGTGGTTAGTAAGTAGCGGGGGAGGTTGGACGGTTTTATATGGGTTTATGGGAAGGAAAGATTTAATTTTTGAATGTAATGTATAAATGTTTGTATTTGTTTAAGTGTAGAAAGGTGGTATAGTTTACATGCATGCATAAAAGCTCATAATGCAAACGTAAGCGTCTTACGTAAAACATAAAAATAATATATGAAATGTTATAAATTATATTCGTAATAATTATATAACACTTATCTGACGTAAACTTATGTTTGTTTAATGCCGGTTTACGTTAAATATTGATTTTCAGTTTACGCGATTTAACTTAACGATTAAATTTCAATAAAGTAACGTTCAAGTAAATAGTTTTGAGTTTATTGACGTAAAATGACCTAAAAATGTGGATTGTCATAGAAATTGTGTATTTACAAGTTTTACACATTTTTGGTTAAAGAAAACGTATACATTCAATCAAAATTTTCAAAATTATGATTCTATCGTATATATCATTTTCGGTTGATACCTTTTTATACGTACACGATTTTCGGTAATCATTTACATACTTAGACTTTAATCATGATTGATATTGTGTTACGGTTTCATCATATACATATCATTTTCGCTTGATGGAGTTAAAACTCGATTAGATAATCATTTTTCGTAGATTTTACACCATTTTTGGTCATATAACCGTTTCCATGGAAATTGATAAGGAATTGTGTAATTTCGGTTGAAAAAGTAGTGTGGATTAAGTGTTTAATTGAAATTGTATGTTTAGCCGAGAAGTGTTTTCTTGTCCAAGATTAGTGTTAACCGAAAAAGAAGTGATCAAAAACAGTGTTATCCGAGAATTGATTTTTGCCCGATAACTGTTTTGTCCGAGAAGAGTGTGACCGAGAAAAGGCTTGTCCGATATCGGGTAAACTTGGGTGATTTTCAGTCAAATAACCGTTTTTAATCGAAATTGGGTGATCTTCGGAGAAATAACCGTTTTGGTCGAAATTGTGTCATTTTCGGTAACATAACCGTTTTTGGTCGAAATTGGGCATTTTCAGTATTCTAACCATTTTTCATCAAATTTGAGCATTTGCGGTTGTCAAACCATTTTCATCGAAATTGATATTTTCGGTGATATAATCATTGTGGATCGAAATTGGGTTATTGTGGTTTGTATAATTTGAATTTTGGTATTCAAAACGGTGGAAATTGAATTTTGGTTGATTTGGGAATTTTGGTAGAATTTCGATTAAATTGGGATTTGATTTTCGGTGTGCATTTGTATTTCGGTTAAGGGCATTTTTGACTGGATTTCAATTATCGTGGGATTTGAATTTCGGATAAGTGTAATTTCGGTAGGAATTTCAATCAAGACAAATTCGATTATTACTAACACATGATAAGTTGCAAAATTCGATTAAGCAAGAATATACGTGAACCGTTGTAGGCTTCAAACACTATTAGTTTGTTAATTTCACAATAGAACTCTTTTTCGTCTAAAAAGATCCATTTATTGTTTCACACAATGACGAGTATAAGTACACATCAGCAGTCTCTTACAGATGCTGGGTCTGACATCGTCCTCCTGTGCTTGAAAGAAGGAAGTTGTGTACCCTGGTCAGCGATTTTTTGAGATACATTGACGAAGATGGATACAATAAAGTTTCTTAAACATTCGATTGAGAAAGGTCCATATCAGATGAAACCAATACTAGCTACTGATACTGCAGTTGCAAGGCTTCAGACAGAGGATGATCTTACGGGTGATGATTTGAAACCGTACGAGGCAGATTTTGAAGCACTGATTTTGATTCTTATCTCTATACCAAATGATATTTACAATTCTCTGGATGCATGCGAAAATGCCAGAGATAAGTAGGATATAGTCAAAAGACTGATGCAGGGTACTAAGTTGAGTGAAACTGAAAGGAAATCACAGTTTGTTAATTAGTTCGAGAAATTCACTACTAAAACAGGAGAATCTCTTTCATATATGTATAATCGCTTTTCACAACTTATCAATGATATGGACAGAAACAAAGTCAAACCCTTCAATGTTACAATCAATACTAAGTTTCTGAATTTTTTACAGCCAAAGTGGTACAAATTGGTACAAATGTTCTTAGGAAAAAACCTTTAAAACAGATACCTATGATTGGTTATTTGATCATCTTCAACAATATGAAGGTATTGTCAATGCTTCTAGAGCAAAAAGGGCTGCAAAGACATATGACCCCCTTGCTTTAGTTGCAAACACTTTTGCAAGTTCCTCGTCTTCTTGATCTCTAGCAGCTTATTATGTCACACATCCTCCTTTTGTGATTGATTATGATGATGATTATCAAAGAGATGCAGTTTGTGATGATCAAGACGATAGTCTCACTACAGAAATGATGCTCCTTGCTCGTTCAATCACACAACACTATTCTATACCAACAAACAACTGTCTTCCCTCCTCTTCAAATACAAGGAATCAAGCAGTTGTGCAAGCTGATAGAGTGGATATTCAAAGCAGAAATGTTGGGAATGGTGGTAGATATGCAAGAAGGTCATCTGGTACTCAAGGGGAGTCTGCTGAGAGTGGAAATGTTCAGAAGGAGACTGGGAATGGAAATGTACACATATTTCTACGAACTTCGGCATCTTCAGGAAATGCTTCTAATGTTTAGTGCTACAACTGCAATGCTAAAGGCCACTATGCAAGAGAATGTCCAAAGCCAAGAGTTTGGGATTCCAAGTACTTTCTAGAACAAAGGTTGCTTGCTAAGAATGATGAAGCCGAGATTATTCTTACAAATGTGCAAAATAATTTTCTTCTTGCTGATGCTTCTGAAATTGAAGAGCTTGAAGATTTAAGTGCAAACATATGCATGATGGCCAGAATTCAACAAGCAGACAAAGATCCCGAGGATAGGCCAATCTATGACTCTTCATTCATCAGTGTGCTACAAAATCCATCGACGAGCTTCATGAATCCATTATTCTCACAAAGTGATCATGATCAAACGTATCATGAGCAACATGACATTATTAAACCTATAATTTATATTGATCAAATTAATAGTGATATTATATTTGATGATCCAAATGTAGAGGTTAATGATGGAAAAGTTGAACACGATAAAAATGCTCATGATCGACAAGATAATGCAATGGATCTATTAGCTAGAAATGCTTATAAAGAGACTGAAAAACAATTGTTACTTCCTAAGAAGGTTAATCAACGAAATGTTGAGTTAACCAAAGAGCTTAGAAGTATAAAGAAAAGGTTTGGGATTTTGAAAAAAAAATTAGAAATAAAACCAATTTTCATAGCGAATACATCGACGCTGATAAACGAGCAAAAAAGCTAGAAATTCAATTTCAAACTCAATTTATTCAAGATCGTGATAAAATCAGGGCTTTAGAAAAAGAAAAAGATGATTTACAAACAATTGTTTCAAATGAAAGAAAACAGTCTTTGCAAATAAAAAATGAATGTACTTCTTTGAAACATAAGTTTAATAAACAAGAAGATCAGTATCTCGATGCTATTCGAATTTAGAAGAAAAAGTCAAAAAGAATGAAAATGTGGTTGTCAAAATAAGTTATTCCGTACAAGCTATGTTCATGCTTGGACCAAAAACAACTTCGATTCACAATTGAAACATGGTTTGGGTTACAAAAATCCTTATACTCTCAAGAAGGCAATATTTGAGAATCCCAAGTTGTATAATGCTTCATATCTTTAAAGGTTCTAATGTGGTGCTATGTTAGTGACCCGAGGAGATTTTGAGGATGCAAACCAAGAGTCAATTAAAAATGAAAAAAAAATTAAAAGATCCGATTGCATTGAGAAAAAAATCAATTTTGTTCCAATTAGTTATGGTAAACTAAAGGATCTTTATGAAACATTTGTTCCACAAGTTGAGCTATCTCTTGAACAATTTTTTTTTCCAGAAGCTTCTATATCTAATGTAACTCCTACAAAAGCAAGTACATCGAGTTCACTTCCTCTGAAAATGCCAAAATCAAGTAAAGTGCTTAAATATTTTTGAAATCTAGAAAACTAAATTAATAACTTACATGCATTACTGGATGCTAAAACTGCTCCCATACGAATAGCATTTGTAAATCTCAAGGATTCATTTTTAAGAAGATTTTGTTATGATGAGGTGAAACCGATTCTTGATTACTTGCAAGCGATTTTTTAAAGTTATTCAAAAGGAGTTTCTAGAAGATGTTCAAGTAATGATGAATGTTCTTGAGTCAATAGAAAGTGAACTTGATGAAACACTTACATAAAATGAGATTTTAAAAGAGCGACTCTTGGAAGCAATACTCATTCATGATGTTGAAAAATATGTTTTGATTCAAAGAATGATAATTTGAATGATGAGATTAAGAAAGTTAAGATGGATTCCAAATATATCCAAAAGAATTTGTTAAAACAGATAAATATTCTTGAGAATGATTTCAAAGATGTCAAGCGCAAAGCATTGATTTTGAATTACAACTGCAACATCAAAAAGAAAAAACGAATTGTGAACAATCTTTGAAAAATCTTTGTGAAACCTCTTGGATATCAAAAATGGAAAAGTTGGAGAATTAGAATGTGTCTTTAGAATTTCAAAATCTTTGAAAGATCTTTGATGAAGGAAAGAGAAAACGTTAAAGTTGAATATCAAAAGCTTTTTTATTCCATCAAAAAGACACGGTCTCAAACTGAGAGAGAGAGATAAATGAATTGATTGAGAGTGTTAATCACAAGACGTATGCATATGGAGATGTAAGATCACATAATCAAGATCTTTTGATTACTATCTCAGAATTGAAAGTTTAGTTAAAAACTACTGAAAATGATAAGTATGTGAATACTAAATTTGACAAACCTTTATTTTAAACAAAACTTCTTTTGTGTCACACGGATTAATAAGAATGTTTGTTATTTTCTTTAAAATTAAAAGTTTGTTCCAAAAACCGAGGAGAAACATGTTTTGACAAAACGAGTCACTTCACAGACTTCACCTAACAAAAAAACATGTTAAAAACACCAATGTCATAGCACTAGGAATGTACAAGGTCAAGACTGATGATAAACAAGAAGTGCACACACAAGCTAATAAGAGTGTTTTAACTTCCACAAGACTGAATGGTGTCAATAGTGTTAGAAGACCATCGACTAGAAGCTCATCGTCAAAGAATAGTGTCTTGTCAAACACTAAGATACATTCAGAAGTTGTAGAAGTTTATGCTGAGAAGAATAAAAAGACAAATGTTACATCTCGAATGAATGCTGTTAAAATCAAAAAGCATGTAGCAAATGTTCATACTAAAAATGCTCTTATAGCAAGTGCTGATGTATTGTGTGTTTCTTGTGATAAAAATATGTTTACCCCATGTCATGTTAAATGTCTTGCTAATTATAAGTTGTCTGTGCATTCGAACGTTAGAAGATCCTTATTCACTACTCCTAGAACTATGAAATCTAAGTTTTAAATACTACCCAGTAGTAGCAAAAACTAGGTTTGTTGTAGTTACTCCCTTAAGCGTAAAAAAAGGTCTCTAGTACTTCACAATCAACTTCACTACTTACGCAAGATAAAACACTTAGCAATTACATGCGCAATAAAGCAAAAACCAGTAGGAAGGCAAAAAGTGGTTCGAAACGCAACCAAAATTTCGATGGGTCCCCTAGAGCAAAAATGCAAAACGACTCTGTGTGTAACAAAGGGTTAAGGTAGAGATAATGTCGTGTCTCCCCCCATTAAATACGGTTTCCTGTTCAACATAGTAGGCCAAATGTCCACTCTTCTATATGTCTTTTCTTCATGTAATGCAGGTGATACAGATTGTACTGTGGATTATTGATAGTGGATGCTCGAAGCATATGACTGGCAATCTTAAACTGCTGAGAAATTTTGTAGAGAAATTCATGAGAACAGTCCGCTTCAGAAATGACCACTTTGCAACAATCACACGCTACGAAGATTATGTACATGGCAACGTCACCATATGTCATGTATATTATGTCGAAGGCCTTGGACATAACCTCTTTTCTGTAAGTCAATTTTGTGACGGTGATTTAGAAGTTGCATTTCGTTCCAAAACGTGTTACGTTCACAATCTGGAAGGAGAAGATCTATTAACGGGTGCTCGTGATTCGAACTTGTATACGATCTCTATTTCATATATGGCAGCTTCTTCTCCCATGTGGTTGATGTCCAAAGCTACATCAACGAAATCATGGTTATGGCATCGAAGACTTTGGCATCTGAATTTCGGTACTATTAATCATCTCACCAATCAAGACTTGGTTGATGGACTTTTAAAGTTTAAATATGACAAAGATCATCTGTGTTTCGCATGCGAGCAAGGAAAGAGAAAGAAAGCTAGTCTCTATCCTAAATTTGTTCATAATACTCATTTCAAATTGGAATTGATACACATGGATTTGTATGGACCAATGAGGGTAGAGAGTATTAACGGCAAGAAGTATATTCTGGTTATTGTTAATGATTACTCGCGTTACACATGGATGTACTTTCTTCGTACAAAGGATGAGGCTTCAGACATGATCATGAAGTTTATTGCTCAAGTTCAATTTAATTTTAAAGTTCAAATTCAAAAGGTTAGATTTGACCAATGGAAATAATTTAAAAATCAACATGAAGTTCTCATTATGAAAAACTCGGCTAATGCAGCAATTCTCCTTGCAAGAACACTCACCAAAACGGTGTTGTTGAACGACGAATGTACTCGTTTAGAGTTGCTACGAACGATGCTCATCTTTTCAAAAGCACCAGAATTTCTTTGGGCTGAAGCTATTTCTACTGCTTGCTTTACGCAAAACCGTTCTTTGGTTCATACACGTTACAACATGACTCTGTATGAGCTTCTTTGAGACAGAAAACCTAATGTTCAATACTTTCATGTGTTTGGATTGTTATGCTATCCAACTAATGATCGCGAAGATCTAGGGAAAATGAAACCAAAAGCGGACATCGATATCTTTATCGATTATTCTGAATCATCAGGAGTTTGGATCTACAACCGCAGAACACGCAAAATTATGGAAACCATCCATGTCAAGTTTGATGAACTTACGACAATGGCTTCTGAACACAGTGTTGCGATCCCCGAGTTAACCACCTTTACATGAAGTTCGTTAGCTGAATCAAATTAAACATCATCGAAAGCAGACTTGGATGATTTGTTCGGTCCAATGTATGAGGAATACTTTGAGAAGAGATCACAAGAAGTGTCCACTAATTCCGCTGCACAAACAACTCTTAATAATGAAGACACACCTTCGTCATCGTCAATCATCGTTGAAGACAATGAAGCTCCTTTCTGCCCTTTTTTTTTTTTTTCTTCCTTAGTATCTCTCTGAAGGAACAACCCTCATCTCGAATGATGTTGCTAATGAATCCATTCTAGAAGACTCTGCAAACCTTGAAGCAAACAAATTAATTACTCCATTTTGTCCTCCTAAGACTGAAGAAGGTGAATCATCTTCAATAAATCAGGATCCGTTAGATATGCATGAATTTAATCAAGTACACCCCTCAACGCATACTTGGATGAAAGCTCATCTGCTAGAACAAGTGATTGGTAACCCCTTAAAGCCAGTTATGACAAGAAGTAGACTTAACACACATGCTGAAGTGTGTATGTATGCATTAACTATGAGTACTACCGAGCCTAAAAACATCAAAGAAGCAATGTTAGATCATAACTATTGAGTCAATGCAAGACGAGCTCTATCAGTTTAAAAGGCTAAACGTTTTTGGAATTAGTTCCAAGACCCATTAACAGAAATATTATCGGGGTTAAGTGGCTATGGAATAATAAAAGTGATGCGGAGAACACTGTGATCAGGAAAAAATCTCGACTTGTTGCAAAGGGTACCGTCAGGAAAAAGGCATAGACTTTGAAGAATCATTTGCTCAGGTGGCTAGACTTGAGGCAGTATGAATGTTCACTGCTTATGTTGCTTATACGAACTTCACAATCTTTCAAACTGATGTCAAAACTGCATTTCTGAATGGACCATTGAAAGAAGAAGTTTACGTTAGCCAACCAGATGGATTTGTTGACCCAGACTTTCTAGATCATGTCTACAATCTCAAGAACGTTTCTATCGGAAAACAAGCTCCATTGTGACCTGGCTCCTTATGTATAAGACGCCATAGGGACGACGTATTCCTTGTATAAGTATATGTTGATGACATCATTGTTTATTCAACTAATCTAGATTTTTCAAAACGATTTGCAAATCTAATGAAAAACAACTTTGAGATGTCAATGATGGGTGAAATGAAGTTCTTCTTTAGACTTCAAGTTCATCAATTATCCCGTGTGGAATCTTCATAAGTCAGTCATGATATACCTTAGAACTTTTGAAGAATCATGGAATGGATGGTTGCGATTCTATAAGCACACTAATGGCTACTACCAAACTAGATACTAATTTACATGGCACTCCAACTGATCAAACGAAATATCGTAGCATGATCAGAGGGCTCATGTATCTCACAGCTAGTAGACCCGACATTGCCTTTTCCACCTTTGTATGTGCACGTTATCAAGCATGACCTACGGTCAAACACCTCAAAGAGGTTAAGCGGATCTTTCGATACCTAAAATAGACTTATAACATGGGTATGTGGTATCTGAAGGATTTCGGCTTTGAACTAAATGCATATTCAGATGCAGACCATGTAGGGTGCCATGAAGACTGTAAAAGCACATCTGAGGCATATAATTTCTGGGAGAAAAATTAGTGAGCTAGTCTTCAAAGAAGCAAGATTGTAAAACGATGTCAATTGTGGAAGCTAAATAAGTATCATTATCCGCTTGCTGTGCTCAAGTCATTTGGATGAGAACACAACTTTTGGATTACGGATATCGATTCAACAAAACATTCTTTTTTTTTTTTTTTTTTTTTTTTTTTTTTTTTTTTTTTTTTTTTTTTTTTTTTTTTTTTTTTTTTTTTTTTTTTTTTTTTTTTTTTTTTTTGTTTTTTTTTTTTTTTTTTTTTTTATTATGTGTATTGTGATTCAAAGAGTGCTATTGCTATCTCATGTTATCCGGTTCAACACTCGCGTACAAAACATATCAACATCCGTTACAATTTCATTAAAGAACACGTTGAGCGAGGTACTGTTGAATTGTATTTTGTCGAGGCGGAATACCAATTAGCTGATCTATTTACCAAAGCTCTTCCTAAGGAAAAATTTGAGTATTTAGTTTACAGAATTGGTATGCGATGTGTAACACCCCCAAATAGGGTCGCAGCGGAATAATGTGTCCGGGAGCGTTACTTTATAGATCAACAGCACAAGATATGAGAATGACCTCAAAAAGAGTCGTTTGAAAATGATACATTGGATTTAATAAATGTTGTTACAAAAGCTCAACGGCTTAACTTGTTCACCCTTGAAAATGTAAAGTTTTTAGATCATAACAAATATCCCCAAAATGTAATGCCTCTAAATCTTTATGCAATGACTCCAAAATGATTGACCACCAATGTAATTCTTTGGTCTTGTACTCTAGACATAAGAAAAACTGACTTTAAAACGTCAACATAAAGTTGGTGAATTCATAGGTTTATGTAAATATAATGTAGGACCGCAAGATTTTCCTGTGATTATGCAACATGTACACCCATCACAAAATGTATTTACGTTTCCCTAAGTTCATGACACTGAAGCTCGACATGTATGAATGCAATATAAATATTGCCACATTGCCCGTGATGATGTTCAACCCGAAACATCTCAAATCCGACATGGTATACATTCGTTGGTTCACTCCGTGACACCAGTGAGAGCTACTCACCCGGATGGGGATGTCAATCCTCCAAATACGGATCTATTTATAACATTCGGCTCACAAAAGTAATTGTCAGTTCATAATAATAGGACAGTGAGTTATCGTTTACTTTAGGCAACAAGTAATAATGATAAAACTGTACACTTGGGTCTTAATTTGTCAAACAATGCATGTTTCTCACCCCAAAAAGTGTAAATCATTGATATAGTTAAAACATGGGGCCTATGAACTCACTTTAGTGAATAAACCTGCTGTATATGAATCATGTAAAGGAAACGTCACGGCTAAAGACGAATGAACCTAATTACATATAGGTCGTATGAGTACAATGTACTTAATAATACTACATCACAAGTTATATAGTTTATACACCCCTAATGTTTTAGTTTAGTTTAAAAGTCAAAACAATGGTTTTAAATCGTACTTTATTGAT
This sequence comes from Tanacetum coccineum, assembly GCA_026074375.1. Classification (NCBI taxonomy): domain Eukaryota; kingdom Viridiplantae; phylum Streptophyta; class Magnoliopsida; order Asterales; family Asteraceae; genus Tanacetum; species Tanacetum coccineum. The sequence continues at coordinate 62,871 of BQNB010015420.1, forward strand.
TAAAAGTGTTTGTATTTGTATCCGTAGATAAAGTGTGGATTTTCGTCTCACAATTGATTGTTTGTTAATAATACATGTTTTAATATTATTATTGATTATATAATTATATTATATAATTGGTTTAATTGTTTTTATAAAATAGTGCACAAAAGTGAAGATAGTGCATAGTTTTATAAACCTCGTATCTTTATCGTTTTAACTCCGTTTCAAGTGTTTCTTATGTCCACGGTTTCGTATTAAGAAAATCTATCAAAATATTATATTTATAATATTCATGCCCCTGATGAACAGTAGTTTTAATTATTTTTATAAAATTATATAAAAACTACTTTTACGCATCTAGATGATCTCTCCTAATTGTCCCTAGAACCCCTCGACAAAAGTCATAACTTACTCTATTAATCCGTTTCGGCTTGTCTTTATATGTCATGGATTCGTATTTGAAAAGTATAATCCAAATTTTATGTTTGTAATTATGGTTTGGATACTGTATGACATAGTACAATAAGTGAAAGTTTATAAAAATACTTTTTATAACTTTAATTATTGAAATCGTATTTTAATTGTATCTCGTTTGTTTTAATTCGGTTTTTAGTGATTCTTATGTCCACGTCTTCGTAATTAAGAGCTCTATTCAGGAAAATTATTTCCCAATAGTATACCATCGTGAACAGTAACCTATTTTTATTTAATTTATTTTTATAAAAATATTTTTAACTTAAACTTGTAAATAACGTATCACCTTCATTTTAAATCCGTTTTTCGAGTTTCTTACATGTTTGGATTCGTCATGAAAAGTAGTATCTTTATAAAATATATCCCTTAATATATCAGATCTGAAACAGTGAATATTTTTATAAAAATAACTTTTATAAAAATACTTTTATACATTTATTTATTGTAAACTTAAAAATGTCATATTCTTTTTTCGTTTATAGCACGGTTTTTCGTACGAGAGTGACCTTATATGCTTACGATCTTGTGATAAGTACTAATTAAATAAAACATAAAATATACATGTTTATACACGAATTCAAATAGAAAGGTACCAAAACAGTTTGTATGTTTTCTTTTTATAAAACAAGTTTTACCATTCCTTTTGTTAAGAGCTTTTGTACAAATCTTATACCAAATTTTCTACCATATATCTTACATCCATTAAGTCCCTTAAAAGTCCATAACACTTGTCCAAATGAAATCCATGTCCTCATGATCTTTTTATACATAAACTTGTAATTATCTTTCAATACAAAATAATTCACAAACTAAACTCATAAATCACTTTACTTATATTACGTGTGTACTTCATTTCATGTATTATTTCATCATTATATCTGTAAAATTCGATACCTATACATGTCTTGTAATATCTCTAAATCATCAACTTAAGCGCGGTGGTGATTAAACATATATAATCAGTATGTAAACATGTAAATGAATAATGAAGCTGTTAAAAACATAAATGGACCTTAGAGGTGGAGTAATTCGGATCTGAAACAGCTTATACTTACCTTAAACCAATAATGTAAACCCAAGCTCAAACCTAATGAGGGAAAACCCCGAATTTATTTCTTGTTTACTTTTGTTAACCACCAAACCCAAGCTTCCAATGCACTTGAATGGTCTTAGATATACTTAGAATGAATACTTGTTGGCTTGGATATGGATCATATATGAAACCCTAAATAAATAAGGGTGAGCCGTGGGTTATAGATGGAAATGGAGAGAGTTTAGTGGCTTGGTGAATTGCTTGAAGTATGTAAATGAATGCTGTATGTAACACCTTCCCGTATATCGCAAGTAGGAATCCTTTAAACCATCTAAAAACCAACCATGGATGTTGTGGTTTCAAGTACAGGTAAGAAGGCTTCTCTCCTCTAGGATGTCTTGGCTGAAAGTGGTGTTTAAGGGAGGGGGATTACATTGTGATGTGCCAATTTATGGAAACTTGTGATGAAAGTACTAGTTGTGGGGTTTAAGAAAGTATACAAGTGAGTTTTGATTTAATTATCAAGTGTATGTGTATGTATCCGGCCTAAGTGGTTAATGTGTGATAAAGTGAGTTAATTTTTATGTATTGGGTATAATTGTGGGTATTGGTTTGAGTATAGATAGGTATAGGTGCTTTCGGGTATGCCCGAATGTAATTTATTGCGAAACGTAAGCGTTTTACGTAACCAATAAAAATAAATTATGAAAAGTTATAATTTATAATCATATAACACTTGCTTGATGTAAACTTTTATTTGTTTGGTGTCCGTTTACGTTGATGATTGATTTTTAGTTTACGCCCCAATTTAACTATCCGATATTAATTTAAAAACAAACGCGAAAACTCTGAATAATAATGGAATAAATGAAAGTCGTAAATGACTATTTACTTTGGCTTTTTATTATAAATTTTTCTTAAGTCTGACCCGTCGAAAATGACCCGGTAAAATACATTTTCACGACTTGGACTCTAAAGCATTTTGGTGTAAAACGACGTTTCGGACAACTTTTTAGTTTTACCCGAGACCCAAAACTCGAAGGAAAATGACGATTGGGATACGGCTTTGCTTCAACCGTTTGACTTCTCGATCCATGATTTCAACGGGTTCCTCCACAAAATGGAGCTTATCATCATTATGAATTCCATCTAACGGAACGGCTAATGGTTCGTCGGATTAGCACTTCTTCAAGTTGGATACATGAAACGTATTGTGAACCATGCTCAGCTCTTGAGGAAGCTCAAGCTTGTAAGCAACAGATCCAACCTTTTCCATCACCTTGAATGGTACAACATACGTGGGGTTTAACTTCCCCCGTTTTCTAAAACGTAGGACCATTTCCAAGGTGAAACCTTAAGCATAACTCTATCTCCAACTTGAAATTCCATCGACTTACGCTTTAAATCGGCGTAACTCTTTTGTCGATCACGAGCTGCTTGAATCCTTTGTTTGATTTGGATGATCTTCTTGGTTGCCTCTTGAACTATTTCTAGACCGGTGAGTTGAACTTCTCCAACCTCGGCCCAACAAACAGGTGAACGACACTTTCGACCGTAAAGGGATTCAAATGGTGCAGCCTTGATGCTAGCGTGATAACTAATGTTATATGAAAACTCAACTAATGGAAAATGTTTAACCCAACCCTTTCCAAAGTTGATCACACAAGCACGCAGCATATCCTCGAGAGTTTGAATAGTCCTCTTACTTTGTCCGTCGGTCTCTAGATGATATGAAGTACTCATAGCCAATGTAGTACCCAAAGCCTTCTGAAGTGACCTCCAGAAGTTAGATGCGAATCTACCGTCATGATCAGAAATGATTGAGACGGGTGTTCCATGCCTCGTGACTACCTCCTTTAGGTACATTCTCGCCAATTTCTCTATGGGATCAGTTTCCCTTATGGGTAAGAAGAGTGCAGACTTAGTGAGTCGGTCAACAATCACCCAGATGGTGTCATAACCTTGTGACGACTTAGAAAGCTTTGTGACAAAATCCATAGTGATATTATCCCAATTCCATTAAGGTATATCGGGTTGCACCAACAAACCCGATGGCCTTTGGTGTTCAGCCTTGACCTTAGCACATGTCAAACATTTGCGACCATAGGTGGCGATGTCGGCCTTCATGTTGGGCCACCAATATAGCTTTCGCATGTCCTGATACATCTTGTCGGAACCCGGATAGATAGAGTATTTTGACTAGTGGGAGTCGTGCATGATTACATTCCTTAAATCACCATAACATGGTAACCAACTCTTGCCATTTAAGCATACAGTTCCATCGGCGCGGGGTTCCAACCTTTCCTTCGGTATATTCTTCTTGATCATACCTCTTACGTCTTCCTTTTTGAAGTTCTCTTGTTTCTATGCTTCTAGTTGAGCTTCCAAAATTTGTTTGGGTGATTCAAACCAATAGTCATGACTAAGGCTCGAACCCGTAATGGCTTATTCCGTTCTTTACGGCTAAAGCCATCGGTCACTACGTTTGCTTTCCTCAGGTGATAACGTATTTCACAATTCATAATCGCTGAGCAACTCTAACCAATGACGTTGCCTCATGTTCAGCTCTGTGTTGTAAACTCTTGTGATCTATGAACACCATACACTTGGTTCCGTACAAATAGTGTCTCTAAATTTTTAGAGCAAACACTACCGATCCAAGTTCCAAATCATGAGTCGTATAATTTTTCTCATGAATTTTCAATTGGCGTGATGCATAAGCAATTACTTTCTCCCTTTGCATTAATACAGCACCCAATCCTTTATGCGAAGCATCGCAATAAACCATAAAATCCTCGCTTCCTTCAGGTAGAGCCAAAATTGGTGCACTACACAACTTCTGCTTTATTAACTGGAAGGCGGCTTCCTCCTTGTCACCCCAATCAAACTTAACTCCTTTCTGAGTAATCTTGGTCATTGACTTGGCGATCTTCGAAAATCCTTCAATGAATCTTCGGTAATACCCAACAAAACCTAAAAATTAACGAATCTTCGTTGGTGTTTTAGGAGATGCCCAATCTTTTATGGATTCGATCTTGGCGGGATCCATGTGAATGCCTTGACTATCAATTACGTGGCCAAGAAATTGTACCTTAGGAATCCAAAATTCACATTTAGAGAATTTAGCATACAACTCCTTTTTCTTAAGCAATTCTAGAATTGCCTTAAGATGTTCTTCATGTTCCTTCTTGTTCCTTGAATAGATAAGGATATCATCAATAAAGATAATTACAAACTTATCCAAATATGGCTTGCACACCCAATTCATGAGATCCATAAATACCGCCGGTGCGTTCGTCAAAACAAATGGCATAACTTGGAACTCGTAATGATCATATCGAGTTTTGAATGTCGTCTTTGAAATATCTTCTTCACGTACTCGAAGCTGATGACACCCTGATCGCAAGTTTATCTTAGAATAAATGTTGGATCCTTGTAGTTGATCAAATAAATTATCGATCCTTGGGAGTGGATAATGATTTTTCACCGTTAGCTTGTTTGTCGATGCACATTCTAAATGATCCATCCTTCTTCTTAACAAACAAGACCGGAGCTCCCCAAGGTGAGTAACTTGGCCTTATGAAGCCTTTGTCAGAAAGCTCCTAGAGTTGGTCTGACAATTCCTTCATTTCAGATTGAGCTGATCGGTAAGGTGCTCGTGCTACAGGTGCAACACCAGGTATCAGATCAATCTGAAATTCCACCTGTTGAGTCGGTGGAAGACCCGGCAAGTCCTAGGGAAATACTTCAGGAAAATCTTGAACGATTGGTAC
>BQNB010015421.1:6117-73291 GCA_026074375.1 Tanacetum coccineum
ACCAAATGCAGTTTTTACGCAAATCCAAACACCCCTTAAAAGACCTAGTACACATGTAAAAACTGCTTTTGGAATCATCCCCAAACACCACTTAAAATTGAATGGGTGATATGTATATGTTACACTTTCGAGTAACTTATGTGTTTTTATAACAATAACATTGGAGAAGGTTTACTTAATTACCTAGTAGTTTTCCGGGTTTACTTCCAGCAAGTCACATAACCGGTCTCAGTTCCTGATTTTTTCTAGTTCAGGTTCTGATGTCGATGGCTTTGTATATAGAGAACTGGTTTCGTACAAGGACTTTCTTTGTATCTACAGTTATAGTTATTTACCCTATTATTGTTGATACTTCATATTATGTGTTTGTGATTGCTCACTAAAACTGCGTATTTGCTCAATGCCATTTTGATATGATCTGGAATAAGCAACTTCAAGAGCTTATTTTAAAAAAACATATTTCAGTCAAAAAAACACCATGGTTTTGAAAAATGCGTTTTAAGATCATGTGTTTATATATTTATAAAGCCCATTCCTAAAGAACCCGGGCTTTGAAAAGATGGCTTTCAAAGTTACAAAAACTATGTGTATTTTCAAGTCTTTATATCTGATCCGCATGGAATATATCTTTTCAAGTCTTTATAAAGCCCATTCCCAAACAACCCAGGCTTTCTACAAAAACTATGTGTATGATCAGTCCTAATGACGCAAATTACACACTTTAGAATTTAGACAATATATAAACATGGCTTTATATAAGCTAGAAGAAGCATATATAAGCTTCTACGTATTTAACTAATGTATGTAAGGTCAGAGAGAAACGAAACCATCAGATCGCCACGCATCTTGGAAGCCAAGGCTTCAGCAATACCAGCAAGCGCGTGGTTAAGATAGAGAACATTGGAGTGTTGTATGTTCAGTGTTTGGTTTATGATAGCTTGGACCATGTCGGGGTGAAAATGTCCATAATTCACCGTAGCTATTCCTCCAAATCCATCAAGGTATCTTCTTCCATTTTCGTTGAATAAATATTGCATCCTTCCATGAACAACATTTAATTGCTATTTACCATTGAGGGCCAATAATAATCATGTTCGATATTGGCTCATTGTGACTCTTCAGTTCACCCTGGCAAAAAAATATGGAATACAGTTAGCTAGTTATTCTCCAAGATGTTCTAAATGGGTCCATCCTAATCACAAATCAAACTAAATGCCAACAGTTTTATATTTAGCCAAATTAGACATAGAAATGCTTAAAAGCCAACACTGTGACAGCAAAAAGGCAGCAACAACATATAAACCACAAAAGATAGACTCTTGTGCAAACAATCAAAGAAAAATGCTAATATTCTAAGAACACTCTTCGCTATACACTTTAGATGGAAAGCGCGACGTTTTACTATTTCAAAATAGTAGAAAGTTGAGACAACTTTCTAATAGCAGCCCCTAATGACAGCCAATAACATTCCTAATAATGCGCCGTCCAAACAGGCCCTAACAGCTATTTGTGTTGCAATAAATTTACTTTTTGTAGCAAAAGAAAAAAGGGATCGAAGATACCTTCAATTTTGGTCTCTATATCTTTTGATCTCGCCGTATATGTAGATGCATTTGTGATTATCGTTCCCATTTTCTTCAGCCTATTCTGTTGTTGCAAGCTAATGTATTGTTCAACTGAAAACAGTTGAAAATTTAGCATCATTAAACTAAAATCTAACAAACCAAAATTTCGACTTTTTTTAGTCCATGTCAATTCTCACGACTCGTATACCTCAAGAAATTCAGGGCCTGGTTTAAGGAGAAGCCACAAACAGTAACATTCATTTTTGGCTCCAACCCTTTGTCGAGCTTGAACGACTACCGTACCTTTGTTGCGCTATTGAGCTTCTTTTGACATGCCACTTCCGCCTTTATAATTTCCTGTAACCATATACAAAGTAACTCAACATTAGCTACGAGAAATGCACAACTGGCCATACTTAGATACCATAAGTAGTCCATTAACAATTAGGACCAACCCTATACCGCACCCAGTTCTGAGCCTCTGGTGGTATTCAAAAATTTGATTAAACTGGTGTACTGCGTAAAGTGTTGCAAAACAAGGTCTACAAGGCCGATTAATCGCCGATTAGACGCTACAAGGCCACCAACCTTGCCGATTAATGTAACAGGGTCAAACAAATAGGTCAGCCGTGGTCAACGGCGATCAAGGGTGGCCAAACTCGCCGAAAACCTTCTAATCTTGCCGGAAGTACCTAAAACTCACCGCAAACTTGTTTTGATCACTTATATTAACTGTTTAAATCAATTACAAGTTTTTTTTTAAAAAACTTGCCAATAATATCTAAAACTCGACGAAAATACAAAAAACTTGCCGGAAATACCCAAAATTTGCCAAAAATGTCAATCCGATTAATCTCGCCTAGACCGATTACAAGCTACAAGGTGGTTGACCGCCTGACTAACGATTCACGATTTTTTCAACCTCGTTAATACCAATTGTACTCAAATTTCACTCCAGTCAAACCAAGATCATGCTCAGCAGACCCCAGAATCGAGTTGCAAACTTGCAATTCATATACAAAAAAGGTAGGCTTATTGTTAGCCTTATTATTTTCTAAAGTTGGCGTCTTACACGTGAATTGGACTAGCTATGGACACTGCGTGAAACGCAGGGACTACTATTGTATACGAGGGATAGTCTAGTTATCTTTAGGCTATAAATACCCCCCATGACTCTCCATGGGGGGTGTAGATGTTCATTTTATTTTTCCTATTCTCTTTCTAATAAACACATACTTTTTGTTTTTCTCCACTCTCTCTCTACTTTCTCTCACTAGAAATACAATGAAATATCTTATGTTCTTTGATCAACCAAGACCCCCCGAATAGGTGTTTTAAATCGTGTACAATTGGTATTAAGAGCTAACCGATGGTGTTTTGTATTGTGTGTTGTGTTCATGGGCTGAATTCAACTTATTTGGTGCTTATTATGTCTTATTTCGTCGGCTGATTTGAATGGAAAAGGCCACGATTTAGTTTTTTTGTGTTTTCACAAATCTGTTTTATAACATTTTTGTTATTCTTTTTTTGTTAAGTTTTGTTTGGTTTCATTCTCCAAATCTTAACAAACAAACATATTTGGTTTGCTTTTTCTTTTTTTTGAGCTTTTTAATAAGCTTATTTGGGTCTTAACTGATTCTGTGGGGTTTAGTGGTTATTGTTGTGGCTGCTGTTTCAAAAGTATTTTTTTCTAGGCTTAATTTTGTTCATATCAGCGGTTTGGGAAGGTAGGAAAACCCAGATCTGGTTTTTTAGGGAAAAAGTACGATTGTGACAGGTGGCGGTTTGACCGTGACAGTTTGGTTACAGGTGATGGCGGTTTACTACGACGGTTTGGTTACATGTGATGGCGGTTTACTACTTTTCATGGTCAAACTAAACTAAACTCTGCCAATTTTAAAACTTGGTGGCGGTTTGTTCAATTAGATGGTGGTTTGGTGTGGTTAGAACTAGGCAGCGGTTTGGCAAACCGAGTCAACTCGGTATTTACCGAGTTGACCCGGGTCGACTCAATGAGTCATATAATACGAGTTAACGATCAAAAGAAAAGGAAGAGAAAAAAATGACAGACTCGTTTTACAAACAGCATCAACAACCAAAACCTCATTCACCAAATCCAACAAACAAATCTAAACCCTTCGTCACAAATCCATATCAACAACATTATCAAGAACCCCAGCCTCATCAACAAATCAGATCCTCAAACTAAACCTACACCCATCGTCACTGTCAAAATCAATTCCATCTCCATCTCCTATCACAAAGACTTGAAAAAAATGAAACGTGTTCAAGATCTCAAATTTTCTTCATTTCGTGTTGCATATCAATTTGATGACCTTTAATGATCCAAACAACGAAAGAAAATATCATCATAGATCTATAAAAGGCAAACCTTTCTTCTTTGATATTCGAAAATAAATAAAGATTGATAACAACTTTGTTGTAACCTTTATTTGTTTCGGTTATTGAAAAACAAACAAGAATCATAAAACCTACCTGAGACCCGTTAGGATCTTGAAGCTTCATCCTTCAGTACACGGTTTGCACATGTAAGAAAAATCAAAAAGGGGTATGGTGGATCTGTTGTTACAAGTACCTTGATAGAGAAGATATAAGGTTGAGATGAATTAGATTCGTTTTGAGTTTAGGAGTGAGGAGATTATGTTCTTCATTGGTGACTGCAGAGGAAAGAAAATAAAAGGAGGGTGGTTTTTTGTGTATTAAGATAAGGTTAGGCAACTATGCAAATTAAATAAGGATATATAAACACCCAGGTTATATCATGTGAACTTGGGTCGGGTATAATATCATGAATGGGGCCGAATGTGTCATTGATTGAGATTAAGGGCTGCCGAATTATTTGTTAAAAGTTGGGCTGTGGATATGGATTATTTTGTAGGCAAGTTTGTTATTGATTAGGCTGTTATAATGTTAACTGAGCCTAATGTTATTGGATTGACCGAGTATTAAAACACTATTATGTCGGGTAATGTGTACAAGACCGGGTTTTTATTACTTAGACGGCCGTTCTTATGGAATATTTTTAGCCGATATCCATTAACAATCATAACAACATCAAAATCACGAACAAGAACACAACAAACACAATACATTACACTAAAACGATCCTTATCAAGGATCACCTTCATTAATAATGGCTATTACTGAATTTTTATGACTACGGGGTCTTGTCCGAGGTTACTTATTCAGGATTGAAGTAACATTTCATGGGGAGTGTACTTAATTCGTCTTTGTTTTTCGTCAACGAAGATGATTTGTTTGGGCATATACGGTTTGTGACGAAGACTTGATATATCTAGTTATACCTGATGTAAGGAGTTACATTGTAGTACTCACGGGTTATAGCTATCACTTTAAGGAGTTACATTGTATTACTCAGTGTCTCACGTAGTTTGAGGAAGAATTTCAGAGTGTTGTATTTTTTGTATACTTTGGTGCGGATATATGGTACTTAGAGATTCGCCTATGCACCGTTCTTCGTCACACGGATAGTACAAGATAAGTCACAAGTTGAGGATTTTGCTTCATTCTCAAGCTCGTTTTATCGGGTTGTCTCCATCAGTGGTCATAAGTATTAGCCGACAGAATAGATAAGGGGATTTAGATCGGGTTAATCAAGAGAGATTTGTAAAGAGATTACCGACATATTCTCACAAGAGTATTGCTCATGCAATCATGGGTATATGTAGGTAAGTAAGAAGTTCCAGTTGATTTCAGATGTACACATAATGTGTAGGATGATTCCTCAGTTAGTCATCATCCTGGAGGGAGAAATTTGTACATCCGGTACTTAGTTTATTTTTTATGTTACCGTTTTGACTACATAGAGGGATAAATTGCGTACACTCGGGACTTAATTGTCTTTGGTGTAGCAATTTATATCTGCACTTTCCTAGAGGGAGAAATGTATACATCAAGGACGCACAACAAGTTCACTTGATCGGGCTTTATAGAATATGCTGGAGGTTGCCAAAGAGGGGGAAAAAGGGAGGAGTTTTTGTGTTTTCACCTTGATAATAAGAAGCGTGTGTGTATGTTACTAGCTAAAGACCTTATATGCATAAAAAGCTAGTCAAATACATGTAGAGCAAAACAAGGAAGAGGGTTTTAAGGAAGACTAAGTTAGTCTTCACTAACTTGGTCTCTTGGTCCTCTAAAGAAGGAGTTATCCCATGATAATGAGGAGGAATGTTTAGCTAGTTATTAATAAAGGAAAAATGAAAGTATATATTGATAATGTATAAGTTGTAGTTTGTAAATAAAATGCATACTTTGTAAAATATATGTATTTGTCTATTTATTTCGTGTAAGGTTCGGCTCAAGTGATGAATGTAGGTAAATTTTTATAAATTTTGAGCATTAGGAATAAACATAGGTATTTGTTGAAGCGTAGAAAAGTTTTGGTGCTTTCGGGTATGCCTGAATGTATTTAATTGCGAAACGTAAACGTTTTACGCAACCAATAAAAATAAAATATAAAAAGTTGATTATTACTTTTGTAAAAATAATATAATGATTACTTGACGTAAACTTTAATTCGTTTGGTGTCCGTTTACGTTGATTGTTGATTTATAGCTTACGCGATTTAACTTAACTATTAAAATTAAAAGCGAACGCATACGAGAGAAAAAATAATAATTAGTAAAATAGATGACGTCGTAAATGACCTGAAAATACGGAATGTTACACTTCGATCAACTAAGCCCCCCGAATAGGTGTTTTGAATCGTGTACACCTATTAAAATAATGAAACGTCAGATTCACCACTAGATTTATAAGAGCCAAGTTCCTTGCAACTAAACTTATCAGAAGCTTCCCAAGCAGCCTCCACCTAGAAAAATATTTGGACTGTATTAGCTAACTGGAATTAATCACAATAAAAATACAATAAAAATGTTTCATTTCCAGAAAGCTATAAATCATACTCTTATTTGAATGCAATTTGGTGTGTACAAATTCGATTATGTTTCTTTTTTTTTATGTTGGATATCAACATTCTAATCAAAATTTAATATATCATTAGTAGAGCCACAGATACATCCGTGTGTTTGAAAAAAAAACAAAAAACATCAAGTACTAAACAGTTTGCGTGGCTACTTTTACTTAAGCTCAAAGATTCTTATCTTTTTTTCATGGTTAGCCAATGAGTTTTTCGAAAACATTTGTTTCGGTAAAAAAAAGTGTATTCTTTTATCAGATCCAAACGTCGACGAATTCAAATATAAAGAATTGAATCATGCTCGAGTTTAGGCTACGCTCATATAGCCAGTCTCAAGCTCGACTCACTGGTTGCCCTAAATATCAGAACAGAGGCAAGGGGTCGTAAAGAAAGAATGGGTAGACATCGGTGATAAACGTATCCAATTAAAAAAATTTCTACACCTGACCCGTTGTTATAGTTTCTATAGTTTCTAAGATTCTAGGCATCTGACAGTTCGTTGTATATATTTGTATGCACGTATGGGATAGGCACAAAGGCTTGAAAACAATGAGCAATAAGATTAAAAAATTAAAATGTTTTTTGTTCTGTGAACCATACTAAACAAACATCAATCATGCAAAAAAAATGGAAGCGCATCTTTAAATGGTTATAGCAGTCATAAAATTTAGAACGCAACAAAATATAGAAATAACGTTAATTTCAAATGACTACAGAAAGTTTAAAAGAATATGCTAATAACGGACGCACCATTTATCGGAAAACCTCAACCCTCTACCTATTTACCTTTAATAATCATCTCAGAGCATAGAATTTATACCTCAAACTTGTTGTGAAACTGAAGTACCATCCGTGGATACGAATCCGAGACCTATCTGATACGGTAATTTAACACAATCATCACTATTCTCACGATCTCCACTCAATAGCTCAATAACGTCTTACTTGTACAGATCACCAAGGTATAATCATATAAAACAGAAATTACGCGAAAAGTATATTCAAATCTGAATATATTGTGAGCAATATAGCGCAATCACCTTAGACCTTCATTAATTTAAATACGTTGGAAACGATTCAGTATCATAGTTTTATGCATCCATCTCTGTCACACGCGGCATTGAAAAGATGGCTTTCAAAGTTACATTTTAACACTTCATTCACCAAAAAGGGCATGTGCAATTAAGATGAACATTTTAAGTAACGCTTGATGAAACCCCACCATATAAGTGAGATCGCACGACTCTTTTTAATACCAGGTGCTCTGGTTTGGACCTCTTTTTGCTGTCATTTTTGAGCTTCATATAATGCATTTTAGGGGGTGTTTGGATCCATGTTTATACTACTGAATAATCAGAGCATAATAAACTATGTATAATTTAAATAACATCGATTTGAAAAATAGGATGCTTTTCTAATACCTTTATTCAGTTCATGTTATTTAACACTCATTTCCACTTTATACTTAATTCACTGTAAGCATTTGCACATTGCGACACTTAACATAGAGGTTTGCATCCAAAAAGGACGCGAAGAAGGGAAAGTGTTTACTTGTGGCACACGCTATAACAACCCGTAATTTTCAACAATGTAAATATCCATCTATTAAGTTAGATGCAATGTACTATCTATCTATTATATATGAACCACCTTTTTCATGGAAATTTTTCGCTTTATTACATTACTTACATTACCAATATCTCAATATGCAACGCAACTTGCATAACTAAAGTTAACGAGCTCACGCAACCTATCTATGGCAATCCTATCTACATATATGTCAAGCAAACATCATAATATGTCAAGTCAATATCTTAATATCCTTTTTACAAAGTACATTACTCATATAATGTACCATTTGCAACGTTATATCAAGACAGGCTTTAAACTGTTATCGTATACCCCTAAACCCTAATTCCATGAAAGGTTAATATCTAAAGTGAATGTACAAGCTACTAAAACATATGTACAAGTAATATAACATCTCATTTGAAATATAAACTCCCTCCAAGTCAAAGTGCAAGTCTTTAAAAGCACAATGTACAAGTCATTAAGCATGACATCCAAAATAGCCGTTTTACCTCCGTTTTCATTCTAGTTTCTTCACCACCACTTTTGTACAAGCTACTACACTCAATATACAATGTATAAACCCTAATTATTCTACTCATAAGCTCTCACTCATATTTTTACACTCAAAACCCTAATTCAAAACCCTAAACCCTAAAACCGAGCTAGTTTCTAAACTATGACCCATTTCTTCGTTTTTACCCATTATTAACCTAAACCATTAATCAAATTAAGTTATAAACACTTAATTACAACATTACATTTCATAATCTATCCTCATTACTCCATTGTACATGAAATTTGAACCAAAAACCCTAACCCGAGCTAGATTGAACCGAAGGAAACTTGTACAATCCATCAAGTACAAGTTACAAGCAAGTCATGCACTTCATTTACATTCTATAATCATCCTCATTTCATAAGATTTCATGAAATGAATCCTATAAACCCTAACCCGAGCAAAATACTACACCATGACCCGTTTCTTGGTTTTTATCCGTTTTAAACCTAAACCAATACTCAAATAAGTTGTAAATACATACTTTACAACTTTAAAAACCACATTCCATCATCATTTCACCATTTTTACAACAATGTACACGAATTAAACCAAAGAAACCCTAATCAAACCCTAATTTCAAACCATGACCCGTTTACTTATTTTCACCCATTTTGAACTCGAACCACCAATCAAAACTTGTTGTAAACTCTTAATATAAGTCTTGTGATCCTTAAACTATCACTACTAATCAAATGCACTATAAAAATAACCAAGAAAACCCTAGTTCGACCCAATTCGAACCCACAACCCTCTTTGGCTTATTTTGACCCACTTTATCAAGCAACCAAGCAAACACCCACCTCCATGACCCTCCTACTTCACCTCTAACCAACTTACAAGCACCTCTCCTAAATATCTAGCTCACAACTTGGTTACAAAAGCTCCACATCTTCTCCTTTGGCTCCAAGCTACATGCGGCACCACAAGACCCCAAACAACATTTCAAGCTAGTTTCTAGCCTTATAAAATCATCATGTAGCCTTCCCACATCACTCTCTAGCTGATACATATGTCCTAACCTTGAGTACTAAGACTCCTTGGCCTCCAAGCTCCATTCGAGTATAAATAAAGCTCAAAACCCATCATTCTCATTCATCCCCCACTTCTTCTTTATATAACCCATAATAGCAACAAATATCTGCTCAAGAAGTTCCTAAGGAGTCCCAAGAACAATAATCAAGAGAAGGATTGAAGCCTTGAAGCCCCGAAGAAGAAAAACCTAGGCGTACGAAGCGTTTCTACCCATTTCGACCTGTTTTCCTTCATTGTTGATCTTCAAAGCTCAAACCCAGGTTCTATGATCTTCATACCTGCTCCTACACTCTTATAATGTTCATATGATTCTAAATATACTCTTGTTAAAGTTTTAAAACTCAAAAACCATTTGTTTTCTCTTTTTGATCCAAATCGTGCACCCGAAACCCTAATTTTGTGTTTTTCTTAAATCAAATCGTTATAATGGTTAAATGTTGTTATAATATATTCTATCAAGTTAAATTAATGTTAATATAATCACTTTATCAAGTCTTGAAGGAATTTGAATTAAAAACCTACGCGTTTTCGTTATTTAACCCTAAAACGACCCGTTTTGATTTCTAGTTTAACGAATCGTTATTTTAAACTTTTGTTACATTAAACCTTCATATTTTAGCTTATATTAATAAGCTATCACCTGCAAATATCATTTGGAATCTTAAAATAAGCTTGCATGGCGTTTTGGATTTGTTTTGCAAAAGTATTCCATGCAAGGGGTATATATCGTAACTTTCTGAAACTTATAACTAAAAGGGCTGAAAATGTCATTTTATCAAAGTTATAACTATAAGGGTCTATTATGTCACTTTCCAAAATACAAGGTTTACTTTGTACATCTTTTAAACTAAAAGGACCAAACTTGTAAAAGTGAAAACTCCAAGGGTATATTTTGCCATTTTTCATTCTTAAGGGTCTAAAATGTAACATTTTGAAGAAGTGTAGAAATGTGTTCAAAACCTTATAAGACATAACTTTAATTAACGCTTGACGTGCTTATCATTTCCGGTTATTGAGCAAAACGCTTAAAACCGATTATGTTATAACTATTATAAAATTCATCATCGATGTGCTTTTAAAAATCCTATCCCGAATCTATATCGTATCACAATACTAGGGAGCTTCGTATTAAGGGGTTTCATCTTGGTATTATGTTCTGACTGAGTTGTTGGGTTTACGATTTAAAGTGCCCTAGCTCCTCAAACGTTTACTGAATGACTTCTGAAATATGATGGCCCGAACGGTGATACAATAATTCCAAAATCTCCAATCAAACTCATAACAATATTAAACTATTAAAACCAAAGTTCTAGAATACAATCTTCCTAAGACTTGACATATTTACTCAGGTTGCGTGACGTGGCTATTTACTATCATTCTTGGCTATATCAACCTTCTCTGTTAAGATTGTGATAAAGTCGTCAGCTTACATTTTGGAATATTTACTACAATTACCTATCAGGTGAAGTTCATAGCCTCGCTTTTACTTATTTACATGCTTTATAAACCCGCGAAGGGGATACATGCTTAAATTATGAATTTTGAACAACATGATTATTTTACCATAAATGCAAGTGTTTTTCCAACTGTATGCTATCCAGATATATTATTGCCTAAGTAGCTTCTAGTGCCATTATTTCCATATCATGAACCATTAATTGCTTACGAGTGAGCACGAATATTGTGAATAGATCTATTGGGGGTGACGACTCCCGTTTGTATACCCATTCATAGGGTAGCCAAACGCACTATATTTGACCTAATGGGTAAGCTTGGCAAGTTACTGATTTCCATAATAATTGTACTCATTGAAAAACAGCATTATCATGGAGAACGGTTGAATGCAAGGCATCATAATGGTAATAATTACAACGAATACAATTATCATGGAAAAATGGTAACATTATTATTGCACCTAAGCTCATGACACCAATACGTTAACAGGGAAAATCACCGTAGTGACATTGGTTGAGGAACAAATATCCCCGTGGAAAAGGTAACTTGCCAAGCTTACCCATTAGGTCAAATATAGTGCGTTTGGCTACCCTATGAATGGGTATACAAACGGGAGTCGTCACCCCCAATAGATCTATTCACAATATTCGTGCTCACTCGTAAGCAATTAATGGTTCATGATATGGAAATAATGGCACTGGAAGCTACTTAGGCAATAATATATCTGGATAGCATACAGAAGATGGCCTAAAACTTGTTAGTCATTGCATTTTATGTTTCTAGATTTTTGGGGGACCTGCCTTTGCTAAAAACTCTGTTTTTTAAATGAATGATAATGTATCTTTTAAAAACGTCTCTTTTGAGTCATTTTCTATGATTGTGTCTGTGATTCATGAAGTAATACCCCAGATTAGCTTCCGCTTCTATATTTATCAAAATTGGGGTGTTACAGATTGGTATCAATGAGCTCTACCGATTATTAAAGAACAAGGGTTGTTAATACCAATACTATAATACTTTTCTTTTGCCATCCATTATCCCTGCGTGCCACTCTTATTTTCCCATGCAGTGTATGTAAGAAATTTGCTTACCAAATACTACGTAACTATTATAACTTATATTATTTTTCTACCAAGTTATTAGAGATGTGTAATCTTGGAAGTAAGTAGACGTATGAAAGGAGACAATTATAATTATGGTGCGCAACATAATTATAAATGCATCACACACGTGAACTTGTGACCTTGATTAGCCTAACATAAAGATCAAATTCATGCCCAGTTCCTCAATCTTTCCTAAACAATTACCCACTTAACTTTCAATTAAATCTCGGGAACCTGAGAGTTTTCTTGCTGATGGTTATGGGGTGGGGTATAGACTAATAAATGACAAACCCTGCAATTTTCTATCTTCAGATGGTAGGAGTATACTGCTCTATTCTATTAAAGTGTAGATTGCTCGCTCAAAGGTGTTCATCGTACTGATAATATATTGTATAGTTTAGGAACCGATTATTTCAGGAAGCATGTTTGAGTTCCGCTTCACTAGTTTTACACATGGAGACTTTATCACATTAGACCAATATCTTCAAATATGGATCACGAAGTTTGTGACGCAGTAACGTACAGTTAAAGAGCTTCGAGACGAACGCGTATTTATGTTCAGTCCTATGTAGTACATATATGTTCATAAGCCGAAAGACTAAATCATAAATATGGTGCAGAAGGTCACGGAGAGTGTCTTGTAATGTATTCCTGTTGTATATGCAAGTGTAACAGGCTGTATGAATATCTTGTTATTGTGTATTAGAGCCATTGAAAAGTCACCGCCTTAAATTTTGCGCAACGATGAGAAGTGCTAACTATCTAATAAAGTGAGGATGGTCAGAGCGCAAAGTCGTTACTGTAAGGATGCATATGTTGACAGAAGTTGAGTAGAATAAGTGAAGAACTCAATTATTCATTTTGAATTGATGTATTGTGTTTCTCTCTTCTGCTCAGCAAGTAGTGTATAGTGTAGCCTACAGGTGTGTCAGCTGCTTTAAAAGCCTATATATGTATGAAGTCATTAATGCACGAGATCTATAAAAGATGTAGCCGTTTTTGACGCGTTCCAGCTTTTTCGATAGAATGTTAAGCGTGATGGTTACAATCCGAGCAACAGTTACAAGTTAGCAGTAGCAGTAAGGTCTCGATATTGGAACGTTCATGTTTATCCATCTCGCTATAGTACATTCCTTTCTGATTATCTATCAACGGAATTTCGATGAAATGGAATGTTCCATCTTATTAGAGACCTCGTGGAACACGAGGAGCAAAATACTTCACACCATGACCACCGTTTCCTTGTGGGTTTTTTATCGCGTATGTAACTACGCAGTAAAAGACCAATACTTTCAAATAAGTTGTTATAAAGATACATAATTGGAGAGACATGAACTTTAAGTATTAAAACGCGCAGACATTTCCATGCGTATTATCTTCGCAGACCATTTGTTCGACATAACATATGGGGTGTGTAGTTGATGTGTTGGGTGTGTGAAATCGATCGAATGAGTATACCAAAGAAAAGAAAGTCTGGCTCGTGAATCGCTAAAGTCACTCAATTTGTGTGACTCCAAACTCGCAATTAGTGAGGATCTACTGGTATTTACTCTTTTAATTTTTTCACCTCGCGATTTGGATTAGTCTCGAGACCTACCAAGATCAATGATATGGAACTTTTTGTGCGTATAGAATATCTTTATATATAAGTTCTTGGTGATCCTTAAATATCACTACTAATATAAATGCTACTATAGAAATTAAGTACGCCTCAAGGTAAAAACCTCTAGTTCGAGCGCACCTATTGTCGAAACCTTGCGCACTCATACCCTGTCGTTTGGGAGTTGTAGTTATTGAGGTCACGCACCTTTAATCGAGGCAAACCAAGTCTGATATCACAGCGACATCCATTGATGCACCTTCTCTACTTCACCGTTTTTGTAACCAATTGTGACCATAGCAGAGCCTCCTGTGTCTCCAATTATTCTTAGGCTGTGCACTACTAATAGCTTGGGTTACTCATAGTAGTGTAAGCCGTCCGCTCAGATTTATTGTTGAGTGTCCTTTGGGTTCGCTCGGAAGCTAGCGATGCAGACCCTGGGCTCACCATGAAGTGGAGATACCGCGTGCGGCTGAGAGAATAGAGTCAACAGTTTCACTTCGAGCAGAGAGAGGCGTGAGGTATGGTTCACTGCTCTAGCTTTCAGAGCTAGATATAAATCGCCAAGCATGGGACGTCGCTGTTAACGCGCGCGGCACATCATCTTCACTATAGTGGATACTACTTGGTGTCCTTAGTACGCATTGCATACTTCTTGAGTAGACGTAGTGAGACTCCTTGGAGCGCCTAGGCTCCAATGGCTCAAATAATTGGGGGGATGATGAGTAGATAAATAGTGCAATATGCTACTCAAAATTCAGCTCTCACATGTTACAGATTGTGTCTCTCGATTTCATTTGCCTCCGGCTAATCAGTCATTGCGTCCTCTTTTTATATTAAGACACACCCATGAAATTGGCAGAGACAAATTGATTTTTCTGGTCGTCTTCAATGAAGCTTCTCGTAGAGGAGGTGTGTCTCTTCGTGATGAAACAATAATCAAGAGACGAGTGAAGGGATGTTGAAGCCTTGAAAGCCCCACGGAAGAAGATTAGAAACCTAGGCGTACGAATCGTGTTCTAAACAATTTCGACCTGTTTCATTACTTTGTTGATATTGCAAAGATTCTCGCGCTCAAATACTAGCCAGGTGTCTTTGATCGCTTCATACCTGTCTCTACCTTACTTTTACTATGTTAATTTTGTTTCTAACAGATTTACTCCTTGTTGTAAAGTTTGTTTTAAAAATCAAAGAACGCGCCTATTTTGTTTTCTCTTTTTGATCTAAAATTCGTGCTCTACTCAGAAACCATAATTTTGTGTTTTTTCTTAATCTCAATCGTTATAATTGGGAGTTAAATGGGTTGTTATAATATATTATATCAATGTTAGAATATGTTAATTGGTGTTAATATAATGCCACTTATCAAGTCGTTTGAGGAATTTTGCATTTTTAACAAATATTTCTACGCAGTTTCTCGTTATATTACCTAAAACTCGGATCGCAGTTTGGATTCTCTAGTTTAACGAATCGTTATTTTAAACTTTCGTTATGTTAAATCTTCATATTTTAGCTAATATTAATAAGATAATCACCTGTGATTTAATATCGCATTTGGAATCTTAAAATAAGCTTGCATGGAGAGTTTTGGTTTTGGTTTTGCAAATAGTATTTCATTGAAGGGGTTATATATCAGTAACTTCTGTAAACATTTCTCATAACGTATAAGGAAGCTGAAAATTTATTTTATCAAAGTTATACTACAGGTTTATTATGTCTTTTCCAGAAATACAAGGTTTACTTTGTATCGTCTTTTAATAATCTAAAGGACCCAAAACTTTAAAAGTGAAAACTCAAGGGTATTTTTTCGCGCATTTTTCATTCCTTATAGGGTCTAAAATGTTTACTTTTTCGAAGAAGTGTGAAATGTGGTTCTGCGAAAACCTTAAAAGATCAAAATGCTTAAAATCACGATTTTGGAATATAACTGTTATAAATTCATCGATACTCGATGTGTATGCCGCTCTTAAACAAGTCCGTTATCCCTCGATATACTTTATTTCGTAATTCACAATACTAAGGGGATCTTTCGGTATATTAAGGGGTTTTCATTTGGCTATTTCGTTCTGATTGAGTTGTGTGGTGTTTACGATTTTAAGTGCCTTGCTTCTCGAAAAGTTTTAATGAATGAATTTCTGAAATTATTTGATGCTCCCGGAACGGTTGATTCATTAAATTTAAAATCTCCAATCAAACTTCATAACAATTTAAACTATTCTAAAACCTAAGTTCTAGGAATACAATCTTCTTAAGAATGACATATCTTACTCCATTGTTGCGTGACGTGGCTGCTTTTTATATATTCTTAGGCTATTTCAACCTTCTCTGTTAGATTGTGATAAAGTCTCTGTCAGCTTACATTTTGGAATATTTCATTAAAACTTTCCTTTCAGGTGAAGGTCATCGCACTTAGCTTTTAGACTTAATTAACTACATGCTTTTATAAATCCAGCGATGGGGGTGGATACATGCTTAATCTTATGATTTCTGAAACAACCTGATTATTTTACAGATAGAATGGCAAAGTGTTTTTCAACTGTATGCTTATTCCGATATTTTATTGCTAACGTAGTTCCAGAGTTGCTCATTATTCTCTCCATTATCATGAATCCATTAATGATTAACGAGGTGTTGCGCAACGAAGATTGTGTATTGAATTCTATTGGAGGGTGCGGACTCAAGTTTGTATACCATTCTTAGGGTAGCCAAACGCAACCTAATATCTTGACCCTAATAGGGTGAATAGCGTTGGCTAAGTTACCTTTTCCACAGGGACAATTTGTTCCTCAACAATGTCAATACTCGGTGATTTCCCTGTTAACGTATTGGTGTCATGAGTCTTAGGTTGCCATTATTTATTGTTGGACCATGTTTATTTACGTCATTTATGTATTTATATTGTGTATTCGCGCAGGTTGTAATATAGTTTCTACCTGATTCTGATTTTGGATGTAGGACCATTGCGCTAGTATTCTCGCAATGATTATGCTTGCGCCGTCGCTGGAGTTTTAGAATGTGGTTCAGTTGTTGGTTGTCATAATAATACTAGATGGTGGTCCAGTGTAATAATTGTACTTCATGGAAAGTTATTTTTAGACATCTTATGGGATTGTGATATGAAGTGATCAACTGTAAGCGCCCATGATTAGTAAACTTGCTTGGCTAGGACTGTCAAATATTAGAGAAGTAATTAACCTAAAAATCCTTGAATTTTTTTATAGATACTTATACCTTTAAGATGTGTTTGGGACATCTCTTTTCGTAGGCATTGGTGTTGTCTTTGTGGTTATTTGAGCATGAGCTTCCTATTTGGCACGCAGGGTATGTGAGGGTTGTGTTGACCCTTTTTAGCATGTTTGTCTTAGGTAATTGAGCAACCTATGGCACGGAGTGGCATGGACTCGAAGATGGCTAAAACTTGTTATCATTCACATTTTATGTTTCTAGATTTTGGGACCTGCCTTTGTAAAACTCTGATTTTAAATGAATGATAACGTATCTTTTAAAAACGTCTCTTTTGAGTCGTTTTCTATGATTGTGTCTGTGATTCATGAAGTAATACCCTAGATTAGCTTCTGTTGTTATATTTATCAAAATGGGGATGTTACACGCGCGGCATTGAAAAGATGGCTTTCAGCGTTTGGGTTCCTATTAGCCTAAACATTTTGCGCAGTCGCGATTGACAGAGAACGGGTAACCTAGGCTGCCAACATCAGAAAGAAATAAATACCTAAGTCAGTCTACGTCACATATATTAACAAATTAACGGAACACACCGTGTACATCACATATACACGGTGTTGCCTAATTGATCAAATCCCAATGCCCAAACAAACTAATACCTAAAATCATGGTAAGCAAAAAAAATATTACAAACTTAAACTGAGAATGCTTTCGTAAGGATAAAAGTGAAACTCACCGGCAAGATTTCTCATACCCAAGCTCCTTGTACCCAAACTCATCATAAGCTTCCCAAGCTATAACCCCTAAATTATGCAAAAACCTTAATTTCAAGATTCAATTTTTATATACGAATAAGCGGTAATAAATGTTAAATTTCAGATATAACTGATTAAAAAGCCCCAAAATTGAAAGTGATGGTCACCTTAACTATCACCGGTCGTAGCATTTGTATAAACCTTTTTTTGAATCGCCATATGGTTGGTATCTCCTTTTACTTGCATTTCTAATTAGGGAGTGCGGTGTTTGTTTTTGGAAGCATGTTGTTATTAAACCTTTTTTTTGAATCGTGCATTAGCTAACCTCAATTTTGGAGATTAAATTCCCTCTTTTCTTATCTTTGGATGTGAACATGTGCATGTGTACGAGAGGTTTTTATTTTATCGTTGTTCTTTAATTATTTGATCTTGAATTTAGTGAGGTGATAGGTAATGTAAGATTTGTAGGAGGCGGGGGGTGCGTGATGAACATCTTTGACCTGTTAGATTCTCAATTGTTCACCGGATTTTATTGTGGGAGATGTGGGAGGCGGTGGACTTGAGAGAAAGATGTGTTTGAGACGGGTGGTTTGTGTAGTGTGTTTTTCTAAAAACTGTGTGTTGGTCGGTCTGGGAGTTGTGGGCGTGAGGGTGATTATTGGTTCAGGATGTGTTCGCGAAGGGTAGATGATGATCAAAGTGATTTGGTAGATTAAGTCAGATGTGTAAGTTGTTTAGGATTATAGCCGGGTTGGCGTTTTCAATCGGTGGTTCTGCGGGTTTTCAGGCTAGATGAGGAGTTTTGTGTACCAATGGTCACGCTCGGTTCCGGCGAGTTGAACCTATCGCGTGCAAATTAGAGAATTTCAATTTTAACCCGGGACGGCCTTTAATAAACTTTCTAGTGAGATAGTTAATTAGGTAATAATAAAAGAAGAATCGATCAGAAACAAAAACTCATAAAGGCGCAACGGTTGATGATCGCACAAATGTTGTGAACAATGGGGAAAAAAGAATCGCAACGGGATGAGACACCTTGGCTAAACGAGTTACTAGTTGGGCTCTGTGTTGTTATTCGCGGGGTGTGGATGCGATGATATGGTGATTTCGTAGTTGTGGGTCCGTATCTTTGTTTGAACAACTCCGCTGTCCTAATCTGGGTTTTTGTTAGTGCTATCTGCAATCCTCTCTTTCTGTGTCAACAAGAGGGCTATCTTGAATAGGCTCTTTCGTTTTTTTTTCTGGTACGATACATGATAAGGTCAGAACTTTGTTATATATAACTAGAGTAAATCGATGGACTTTTTGATAAGAGTTTGAAAATGGGTTTTGCTAAAGAATTTCCACTCCATCTGCTACTCTTCCACATTTTCACAACACATTATATAAAGGGTCAGGAACTTTTGTTTCTATCCTAAAAGTTATATGTTGGTTAATTGTGGGATTAGTGAGAAATAAGCATGTAAACCGAAAAAATGTATCTTCATTACGTAGATGTACGCGAGCTAACTGACATTGAGACGACGCTCTTGTTTTCGCACTTAGTCAAGTTATCTTAAGAAATACATCCAACGAGATTTAAAATCTAGTCTTATTTGAACTTTGTATATTACTTTGCACCAGGGCATTTAAAAACGACTTTTCATGAGAAATAACGTCAATAATTACTCTGTTTCATGGATTTGTAAAATACTTCAGTCCTTAGAGCATTTTCAATGCAAAAACTTTTTCATAGCTTTTTGCATTTATTGCAATGCACATTAAATAGTAATAGTTTTTACAAAAGACTTGGGGCCTGTTTGGCAAGAGCTGTTACAGAGCTATTAGCTTTTTGTTATAAAAATAATATTCTTCATATTTAAAGCTCGGTTTTGTTGTTATAAACCAGGCTATCTAAGTCTTTTTAGTTCAAACAAAATAGGCTCAAAATGCAAAAAAAGGCTTTATGAAGAGCTTTCTAAATATACAAGAGCTGTTAAAACTAAAAATCACCCATATGCCCACAAGGTCCGCTCTCTTAAAAAATTAGGTGGGTGTTATGTTCTGGATATAATATCAGAGGCCATATTGGGGAAGCTTGCACATTTTTATTTTGGTATGAATAAAAAAGGTGTTTGTGTTGGTATGATAACAAGCAAAGAATATTCGCGGTGGTTTGCTATGCGGAGCGTTTAATTTTTTCGCGCGTTGTTGCGGGGCGTTAATTTTTTATTTTATTTTATTTTTTTGTTTTTTGTGCGGAGTTTTTTTATGTTGTAATTAGATGTAAGTTTATTTTTTCATGCGCGTTACTGGGAGGCGTTAAGTTTTATCTCGCGCGGTTGTTGGTGTCATTAATTGTCTTGTTTTTCTCCGCTTTAATTTTGTGCTCGGAGTTTTATTTTGTCTGGTTAATATTTTATAGTGCGGGTTTACTTTTTCAGTATCGTCTTTAGCCCACCAAAAACTAGGTTTTTTCATGGTCTTACGAGTTGTTGCGGTTGGCGTGTTTTTAAAATTTTAATTGTTTTTATGTTTTTTTTTTTGTATGGTTGGTGTGGGTTGGTACGCTGAAGTTGTGTATTTTTTTTTGGTGTATCATGGCGTTCAACATTACCTAGGAAAGGAGTGTAAAATGATCACTGTTTAAGTCTAATTCGGAAAATTGGTATACATGTATTTTTTATCTGTAATGGTCGGTATTTGTAATTTTTTTTTTCCTCCCTATTTTGTACTTGCCAATCAATTAAAATAAAAAACTAATTCTTGGGATGGCAAAATTTTTGGGCTAACTTGATTGGGATGGCTTCATCTTTTTTGGGCCTTATAGCATTTGTAGGCACATGTAGCTACTGTGCTATAATAGTGGAACAGTTCATGTGCAAAAGTCAACGGAATCTGTCATATGACTTTTAATTATGCATACGTGCAATGCTTTGTGAAATAATAATTGTGTTTACTTCGTAATAAACTTATTGATTGTAAAATTCATATTTGTATTCTTATGATAATTTTAGAACGGCGGCCACACGATTTGAATCCAATCTCCATCGTTGAACCATTCCTAAAGGCAGGACTCTGAGACCCGTTACAATATCCCTCGTTGAAGTTCATGATGTCTTCAAAGACTCGAGCTCTGATATCAGTGAATTACATACCACTGATGAACGTTTGATGTTCGGTGGCCCATGAAACTAATCACTAATATTTCTCTCAAGGATAGCATCTTAATGAGATGGAAACGTAATTTTCGGGATGATATGTCTACATCAGTTATGATGTCTAATGCACGATCGTCAATGAGGATATTTACGATACATATTGTATGTATCCTTTAACGCTCTACGAGATTTGTTATTAAATATATATTCGTTTTATTATTTGTATGTTTTGAATTGATTAACAATTATATTTATGGCCTTTTATGGTCGCATGTTTACATGTCGATTATGTATTACAGTTAGCCGCTAGATTTATGTCAAACAGTGTTTTTATGAAAAAATACTTTTAGGACACTTGTAGTATCTTGTTACAGCTTTGCAGGTTTTAAAGCTTACAGCTTACAATTTTAGCAGCTTACAGCATTACAGTTACAGCTACGTTTTCGCCAAAGCGATTACCATTGATATTTATCAAATCTTTCTAAAAAACTTTTATTGCAATGTGAAAAACCTCTTAAAAAGCTTTGTATAGTAGTGAAAAGAAGGTACTCTTAAAAAGGTGCGAAACAAACAGTACTCGAAAACGTGTAGAACAACGTTTATAAAGGAAGAAATCGATTACGTTTTTGCTTTTTACTATAGATCTATAGACGTCGACCTCTTCTTGATTGTTTTTAGAAAAACGTGTGGACTTCAATTCCTTATTTAACGATGGCAAAAATGTCATTTTAGAAGTCTCCTTGCTGACTTTTGTATTCAATCATACAAGTGTAACTTTATTTTGAAGATCCAATAGTACAAAGTATCGTAAATGTTATAAGTTATAACATCAGAAAGTGCGGTCATCTTATCGCTACTTCAGAATTCTCATTTATAATACCAACATATCAAAATACTAATTCACTCATAAAACCTCATAACACCATTCTTTTTTACCCATCATTTTTTTCATTTATTTAAATAAACTAAATATTTACTTATTAAATAAAAATAAAAATTATATACATATACTCAAGATGGAAAAAAAGGGTGTCGTTTTTTGACATCGGGTGCCATCAGTTTTAATCTTGGCCCATGACTTCTTTTCTTGGCCCATACTAGCGTCCAGGCCCCAATAAATGTCGTTTTTTATATAACTACTCACACACATATACGGTTTCAACACAATACCGGAATCTTCCCAAACACTCAGGAACAACATTAGATCATCACTATCTGTTTGTTATTGTTGGTTTGATTTTCTGGGTACACTCACGAACACACATACAGTCAACATCATATCATCACCATCTGTTTGTTACTGTTGGTTTGATTTTCTGGATATTTCTTTGGTCTTCAAGATTCAACACACATATAATCAACATCAGACCATGGTTTAATTTTCTGGGTATTTCTTTGGTCTTCAAGATTTAACAACTAAACCCTGTAGCTTTTGAACACTCATATGTGTTCATCGCTGCGGATTTTGCTACACTCAATATGCAGGTATGTTGTTTTGTCTTCCTTGCATTTGTAGGTTTAATTGTGTTTAATTTTGTTATTTTGAAAATTTAGGGTTATTTGATGTGGTGATCTGTTGGTTGTGATGTTGGCCTTTGTATTACTGTTGGTGTTTGAAGAAGGTGATAAATCGGTTAACTGAAAATGGCTGCTTGCGCCATAGAGTGCTGATGTCTCATTAAACTTCAGATAAGTAAATTTTTGCGGCTTACCAATTTGGAAAATATCATTTTTGGATTTGTGTTTTAGAATTAGTTGACAAGGATGAGATTGCTTGCGCTGTGGCTGGGCAAGCTGACTAAGCTTGCAGCCACGGCTGATGCATTCTCTACCTTCGACAGTTTGCTCATTCGTGCTTCATACATAAAAAAGAAACTGAAAGCGAAAGGTATGGTTGTTTGTGGAACGCCTCCGTTATCGTTAAAAAGCACCAACGCCCGTATCTTGGCGGGGCAACCGCACCTGGATTGTGGTTGCAGCCAATTACTGATTCCATAAATGCTATGGTATGCGTTTCACTTGGATGGAACAACAGTAAAAAACACACGGTGATGATCTGATCTTCACGATATATGTGTTCGTCAGTATTTGGGAAGATTCTGGTATTGTGTTGAAACCGTATATGTATATAATGATGCGGAAAGTGGAAGGATGGTAGAGAGCGAGAGTCACTCGCCTCAGCAACCTCCACAGGCGCGCACCCATGGCATTGATTAATGCAGGCGCGGTTTGTTACGTCTTTGTTGAAATGTCGTATTAATCCGTGAAAAAGGGTATATATAAGCGAAACGACATTGTTTCTTGCCTCTTTTGAGTACATTGATAATTTTTGGTATAATGTCGCAGGTGATGATGATTGTTTTCTGTGTAGTGTGCGTAGTTTACCGAGACCTGTATCTTGGCTGGGCACTTACACCATGTGTGTGATTGCAGCCATGTCAGGCGTTCGGTCCCGCCACTGCATTCATAAATCTGAACCTCATTCACGGGTCGAAACCGTATATGTATATAATTGTACTGTTGAATTCGATGCATTTGGTTTCTCAGTAAATGATTTCTTGACCCGTCATATCCTCCTCAGATGCGATAGTTCAGGAGATCTCTATCCTGTTACCCAACCTTCTCTTACTCCTCATGCTTTGCTATCTGTCAGTCTCACTACGTGGCACCAACGCCTCGGTCATCCCGGGGAAGAGGTGATTCGTTCTCTTATTTCTCGCCAATTTATTTCTTGTAATAAAGATAAATCCCCACATGTTTGTCACGCATGCCAGCTTGGAAAACATGTGCGACTTCCGTTTTCTAGTTCTAATTCTATTGTTTCTCGTTTTTTTGAGATTGTTCATTCTGACATTTAACAGGGTCATGGATATGAAGACATATCTGTTGCACGACATAGGAAATATCTGGCCGAGTAAAGGTAAGATACTGAAGACCACCTGCAAGACTACGATATAAAGTAGAATCAGAGACCGGATCCCCATCAGAACCAAGTTTAGATTCTGTGTCAACCGGAGTCCTAGTAGAATTACAATTCGACATATGTGCACGCTCCAACAACTCCATAGCATATTTCTTTTGAGAAAGAAACATGCCTCTAGCATCTCGTGTAACTGAAATCCCAAGGAAATAATTAAGAGCCCCCAAATCTGTCATGTCAAACTCTTTATGTAAAGAAGAGATAATACGTTGTAGTAAATCTGTAGATGAAGCCGTTAGAACAATGTCATCAACGTATATCAATAAATATGCAACCTCGGTACCATGCTGATAAATAAAAAGAGACGAGTCACATCGACTCGAAGTAAATCCCACACGAAGAGCATAACCCGCAAAGCGTTGAAACCAAGCACGAGGTGCCTGTTTCAATCCATATAAAGACCGTTGTAATCGGCATACATGATGTGGAAAACGAGAATCCACAAAGCCCGGTGGCTGATACATATAAACAGTCTCGGTGAGATCACCATTAAGAAATGCATTTTTAACATCAAGTTGGTGCACAGGCCAGTTCCGAGCTAATGCAAGACTAAGAACTGTACGTATAGTAGCTGGCTTGACAACCGGACTAAAAGTATCACTACAATCAACTCCATATTGTTGGTTGCGTCCATTAGCAACGAGACGAGCCTTATACCTGCTTAACGAACCATCGGCATGATATTTATGCCGAAACAACCACATAGACCGAACCACATTAACATTAGGTGGTTTCCGCGTGGGCTATTATGCTTGTTATAATACTAAAAAACGCACATAAATTTAAAAACATACGAAAACTTAAAAAAACGAAAAAAACATACGCCCAAAGAGTAAAATTCTTCTTGTTTGGATGTTGACGCCAAATATGCTCCATATGTTTCGTTGAAGATTAAGACGCGTTTCGTTGTCCCGTAATTCTTTTGCCTTTCGACGTTTGACTTCTCATCGTTCGATCCACGCACGTTGCATATTTGGTCCCGGATGAATAAACATGTCGTTAAACTCACCCATCACAAACTTTTGATCTTTAAAAATCATGTTATGCATTATGATGCATGAATACATGATTCTACGTATCTTGTTGACATGGTATTGACGTATCTTGTTCTCCGAATGCTCTTGGCGATCTAAATGTAACTATGAAAGATCTCTCAGGTACTGTACGTGGAACAGTACATTACAAAGTCTTTGATGTGGGTACTTATGGAAAGGATATTCATGTAGGAGCTGCTATAATACTTGCTAAGGTCTCTGTTTTTACTCCTAGACCATCAGATGATTACCTTAACATTATAAAGAAAAATGTGGTTAAAGTTTTCCGTAAGGATACGGTTTCATTAGCTTAAAATTATTATGTAATGTTTTTTATATTATTGTAATTTTCAAATTCCGTATTGTACTTTTAATTTTCTTATGTTTGTATTTTTAATTTTAATGAAATGAATTATGTTTGCGTGAAAAAATTGAAAAGAAAAAAAAATAGTAAGTGGTGGGGCCCAAATGAAGAGGTGAAGGTGTGTTATGAGTGAAGGGGTATTTTTGAGTGAGGGTGAAAAGCTGATGTGGCAGCCTGTGTGCCCCGTTTTGTTTTGTGGCTTAAGCCACCACACCCTACACTCTTATTGGTATCTTGAGTGTGTGTTTTTAAATGGGGTAGAAGTGTTTTTTTTAGTTAACTGATTTTAATTTTGAGTTAAAAATGTATACATGAGTCAAAAAGTAAAAAAGTTTATTCAAAGTAAAATGTCGTAAGTCGCCTAAATCACAACTACCAATGTATAAAAAAAATTAACTTTAAAAAGTCTCCTAAAGTACATATGCCGTCAATTGCTTAATTTTTTGATTATAAAAGTACTATTATGTTTGACTAATTTTAAAAAAAAAGACAAAAAAGAAATCTCCTAAAAGTATATTAAGTAGGTTTTCTAAAAACATGTCTGAAAGTAACTTGCACAAAAAGTGAAAAGTTTTTTACGCGACTTAAGAGAAAAGGCGACTGGTCTATTTTGAGAAGTTTATTTTTTAGGTCTAAAAAGATAAAACACTTTAGACGACCAGTCTATTTTGGGAATTTTCTTTTTAATTCGCACACATAATCTCATTGTATAAGCACTTGTGCATTTATTTTATGTGGCTTGTTTAAGTGCTACACTGAAATGAAGAGAAAAAAAGATGAAAATGCGTGTATTGACTCTCGTATTATAATTCGTTAAAAACTTATACGAAGTAATACATTATGTATAATACATGCCACTTTTTAGGAGGCAAAGACTTTTTAGGAGGCAAACTACTTATTTAAGAATTAAGACCACTATGATACAAACGTGTACGGGGATATTATTACATATATAGAAAAAGATGATTTCAATGTAGTCATGTGTTTCGAATAAATATGACATTTGAACAAGCAAATGAAGCGCGTTACGACGGGGTTAATTTTTTCCCGAATAAGTTTTTTTTACGTTTCGGGGGGGTTTTTTTTTTGGGCCATGCATTATGCGGGACTAATTTTTAATATTTTCTTTTTTTTTATGATTCGGGGAAAAAAAAATTGCGTTGGGACGGGCTAATATTTTCCAGAATATTTTTTTTTGGGACGGTTTTGTAAATTTTTTTACGGGAATTTTTGTGTAAGAAAATCGTAAATAGTTAAAAGGTGAGGGTCCGTTTTGTATTTTTTTTACTTTGGGCCAGATTTTAGGCTATTTTTTAGTTTTTTTTTTGGCTAATTTTTTCCCGGAAATTTCCTTTTTTTGTATTATTCGGGAAAATTTTAACGTATTGTATTACTTCGTACAAAAAAAATAAAATACAAAAAAAAAACCAGAAAAAACCCGGGGGGGGGGGGGGGGGTACAAATGGTGATTTAGGGGGTACATATATCATAAGCCATATATTTATTCTCATGTGAAGTATTTTGTTGTCAGAATTTTTTTTCTTTTGTTTGTTTGCGTAATATTTTGTTTTGAGCAATGCTAGATCCACTCACAACTCCATCTCACATAAAAACTTTCACATGCACATGTGGCATGTAACTTGCACCAATCACATTCTATCACATTTTTTTTTTCACTACCTATATTTGTTTGACACATATAAATGTGAAATTATTTTGTGTAAAAAAGGTGTGGATCTATTATTTCTCTTTTGTTTGTGGTATGTATTGTCTCATGGGCCAGTCAAATGTTTGTGAGTTTAGGTGGTGTTGTAGTTGTTTTGTTTTTGTTTTTAAGTCTCATCCTTTTTTAACTAAGGTGAGATGTTATGTATTGTATCTTTTTTCTCTTTGACCCCTTATAAAATGTTGTCTTTTAAAAAAAATAAAATCCGAGCAGACTTGTGGTCAACTTTATGATATACTGTAGTATGTAATAACAGCTGGCAATCAAATGACTGATCGAGTCTATTTAAATCTAGAAGCGTGCTTTCGTAATTCGACCTAGGTTATCTGGAAAGGCAAAATACAAAAATAGGTTGAAACATCAATTGATGATGATGTTGATGACGTATACAGAGGCAGAAATAGAGAGCTTCTAGAAAATAAAAGTAACGTAAACCAATAGTGTGACAACATAGCCAAAACAATTCAAAGCGTGTTACTAGAATAGCAGAATGTCAAGAACATAAATTTAGAAAATTGTCAAGAACATAAATTGTCAAATGTGAAATCAGATTATGATTAGTATTGTTCTTCAAAATTAGGATCAAACAAGCAAGGATTACCCGCGCGATGTTGCGGGACGTTAATTTTTCGCGCGTTATTAATGTTTAATAGTTTTTTTTCTTCTTATATAGGCTTATGTATTGGGCTTCGTATTTAAATGTTTGTTTTTCTTTGTTATTTGGGTTTTTTTTACTAATATAATTTTATGGGCGTCAGAAGCATTGAAATATTTGTGTGGGTTTATTTTTTCGGTATCATGTTTAATAGTTTGTTTTTTTTCTTTATATGAGCTTACGTCCTGCGCGTTGTTGAGGGGCGTTAATTTTTTTTTTTTGCGAAGTTATTTTTTCGGTCTCATGTTTAATAGTTTCTTGTTTTTTTATATGGGCTTATGTGTTGGGCCTTATGTTTAAATGTTTTTTTTTCTTCTCTATATGGTTTTTTGTTTTTGTTTTTAGTGGCGTAAAACGACACCGTTTAATGCAATCTAAAGTTAGATGTTTGTGACCCTGTCGTCATTTTAAAGTTATTAGGTATCAAAGATATTTTCGATAGTTTTTTTTTATCTAAATAAGTCGGTACCATTGTAATTATTTTCCTCCTATTTTGTGCCAACCATTTTTTTTAATTAATTAATTTATTTATTTATTTCCTACTAAAAAACAATTGGGTCGGCCCAGAGTAAGAGCCCAATAAAGTGGCCCAAAGTGAGCCCAAGTGATATGCTGCAAAAAGACAAAATAGCAAAATGATAATTAGTATATTGTTCAAAAATGAAAATAATGAAATGTAATAATAATCACACGTTTTATTGCATTTACAAAAATAAATGCTTATTTTTTCAAATTTTCTCTTCTCAACTAAAGTGGTATAGCTAAAATTATTTCTAACCCTTCTCATTATCTTTTTCCTTGTTATTCATGATAACTTTGGTCACCTGAAAAATAACATTTGATGACGTATAATGGGTATACCAAGCTTCTGGGCTTGGGCCACATCATCACTTGGGCTTTTTGGTTAAACATATCGATAACGGGCCATGGTAAAGCCCAAACTCGCGTGGGCTTCTGCCCCGAAACTAGCGATCCGTCCGCGGATCCACCTGTAGACGATCCGTCCGCGGATCCACCTATAAGACGGTCCGTCCGCAGAGTATCTGCGTCCGTTTAACATGATTGCCGCGGACCCTTGCCCGACAAGGGACCCACTCCGGCCACCACTAAAGTAACCGAAATACTAGGAAACCCTAGTACTAGACACCTATAAATAGGGGTCACAATACATCCCAAAAGGTACACAATTATTCTTATTCTATCTGACATATACTCTGACAATGAATACTTACTCTCACGCCGGAGTCTAATCGTGGGGTCCGTCCCCACGGTAAGGCTAACGGTTTACTTTTAATTGTGCAGAAAATCATCACTTCTCTTGCTTTAGTACAAGATCCAGTATCCAAGTCACTTGAAGGCCCGACCCGATAAGAGACTTAATACTCTACCAAACCCAGCACGAATTTTGTACTAACAACATTGATGTAAAGTAATTGATAAAGATTTTTTTTCTGTTACATTGTTGTACTCCTAGTTTACTGTTCGCATAATATAGCTTATTGGAAAGATAAATATTGTCAGTACATCGGGAAGGACCAACGACCAGCGCACCTTATTATCCAGGTAATCTCTAATAGACATCGGTCTATAGCAATACCCAGGGGTGCGCCGCCAATCCAGATATTTAGGGATGCTATTCTCTAGAATTGAACGGTACCCTAGCCCTTTAGCTCGGCGGCCCATCTTTCTAGGATTGTCAGGTACAATACTTGGGGTAGTATAAATACCCCAAGCTCATTCAATTCGATACACATTTAACATACTGACAACATTGCCTAGCGGTTATTTTCACATCAAGTACTCATTCTCACACCGGAGCTTAGTCTTGAGAAAACACTCAGGACGAGGCTAACGTGTGTTGTCTTCTTTACAGGATTACTATTATGTGTAGTTACGTGTTGGATGCATGATTTAAACTTAGATTCAGTTATGTATTTACTTGACTTAAAAAATTCAAATGTCATATTTAGGGGGTGTTTGTGATTGCTTATTTAAAATAGATTATGAGTTTTGAAAACGGATAATCAGATAATCCGTTGTTACGAAACGTGATTGTGAAACATAGCGTTTGAATTTGATTATAATGTTTGATATCGCAATAATCACTTAATCAGATAATCAGTTTTTTGAGTGTTTGATAAATTAAATTATTCAATGGTTAAAAATATAAAACGACCAAAAAGAACATCTTTTGTGTATTCTTTTTTTTTTAACTAAGTCTGTTATGTTATTATTTAAGTTTTCATATGTAAAATATGAAATATAATGGTAAAGAATATTAACGTTTACCAATATGTTTTTAAGAATTTATCATTGTACGTTGGCCTTACAAGTTACAACCAAGTGACCAACTATAAAATAACATAGGTTGGGCCTGTTAATAAACGTTTTTAACGTTTGTTCGTGTGGTTATATTATGGTTTTTACATTTCACACACTAGCAACCACACCAGAAATCCAACCTCTTCCTACTTACTTCACAATAATAAACGTTTTTAACATTTTCAAATAAAAAACACATACCCTTGCTGAACGAAACATCTAAGCGCCAGCAACAAGAAAAGAAAATTTGAGGGCAAATTTGTAAAATCGTCAAGGAATGAGTTTTTGCTTTTTGCAACAGCAACCCCATAGCTATTTTTATAAAACCACGTTTTGAGACCTTCAAAACTTAAATAATCACTTTTTAAATTTTGTTTCCCAAACTCTAGAAGGTGATTAATTGCGTTTGCAAACCTGAATAATATGATAATTTGTTGCAAAACGTAACCACAAACACCCCCTTATTCGAAACACATGACTACATTGAAATCATCTTTTTGTACATATGTAGGGTGTGTTTGTTATAAGTAGCAGCAGTTGTGAGCAGTAACAGTGAGCTGTAGCAGTGAGCTGTAGCTGTGAGCAGTAGTGGTGAGCTGTAGCCCTGAGCAATAGCTGTGAGCAGTAGGAGTGAGCAGTAGCTCTCACAGCTCACCGCTCATTTGTCAAAGCTCCTTAAATAAGCATAAAAAAACAGCTTTCCAAAAAAATAGCACCGTTCACCGCTCCATTGTCAAACGACCAATAAAAATCAAAAAGCTCACCGCTCCATTTGCCAAACAAGCACTAAAAATCAAAATGCTTTTGCTCACCGCTCACCGTCCTAAAAGCTCCACCACCGTTCCGTGCCAAACATACCCGTAGTCATATCCCATACACGTTATGAATCTTGATGGTCTTAATTCTTAAATAAGTAGTTTGCCTCCTAAAAAGTCGCATATATATATATATATATATATATATATATATATATAGATATATCCGGTGTCCGTGCCAAACATCCCCTATTCATATCCCCATACACACGTTATGAATCTTGATGGTCTTAATTCTTAAATAAGATATTTTGCCCTCCTAAAGTCTTCGATAATTATATAGAAATATATATATAAATAATATATATATAATATATTTATATATATATATATATATATATATATATATATAATATAGAGATTATAAAATATATATATATATTATATATATATATATAATATATATATAATATAAGGATCCAGTGAGAAGTAAATTAAAATAAGAATTGTGAGAAGTGACTAAAATCAACACATTAAGATGCAACGACTTGCATTAATGAATTTTATATTCATTAGATGCACCATTTTGAGTTTCGAACGTTAATTTGATGCGTAGATGGTGCAAATTGATTTTCATGATTTTGGCACATGCAGAGGAACAAAAAACAAGAGAAAAAATGAAATGCATCTAATATATGTATATGCATCTAATTAAAAGCTAGAAAACACATTATGATGTGTTATAATGCATCTAAGTTTATAGAGATGCATCTAATTTAAGTCGGTGCATCTCGAATATGCAGTTATGATTACTTTTTATCCTTCTTATTTTAAGAAAACTTCTTATTTGATCATAACTCTCTCTCTATATATATATATATATATATATATATATATACACTAGATTCAAAGCCCGCACGAATGGGCGGGCTAACTTTGAAATTTTAATTAAGAACAATGGGTTATTCAAAGAGTTATAAAAAATATTAACATATGATAAATGAATTAAAAGAACTCAAATGTCAATCTAAAATGAAAGTTTGTATCAAAAACAAAACATCATTAGAAATCTACAATGATGCATGAAAACATATATCTATCCATGTTTGTTTAGTTGATGAAGATTAAGTATATGAGTAGTATCAATGGTAAAAGTTACAATATGGAAATGCTTGACAATGAATTTAGTGAATTGGGTATATCTTCGGTTAAGTTGTAGTTTGAAAGATATATGCACCATCATGTAGCAAGAAACTTGACAATACATAATTCATGTATTTCTTAATGGCGCTAAATGAATTTTTTTTACTATGTGAGCAACTCCTCGCCACCATCATCTTTAAGATACCTTATTCAAAAAACGCAATGTTGAAGGCTCTATTACCGAATGATAATTGATATAATCAGTCAATCTGTAAACTGTCAACATACATCCTAAATTAAAGTGTGCCAACCTTATGCAAAACAAACCATGAAATACAATGTTATAAAGAATTCAACACAAGTAATTTTTTTGGCATTTCATTGAACACTTAAGGTGCATAAACTCTAGTAATCTGTTATTGTCTATTACTAAAACATGTATCACCTACAATAGATCCAAACACCCATTAGACAATCACTTTAATATTAACCAGTTAAAACTTCATCAAAAAATGAAGAAAAAAATAATCAAAACATTGCCTAAAACAGAATGAAAATCAAAACCTCAAATAAAATTCCAAATCTTTAATCTATAAACAAAATCATCAATTGTTAATCTTTTATCAGTCACGAAATTAATCTTCATCAACTAAACAAAATTAATTATGATTTCAAAACAAACATGGATAGATATATGTTTTCGTGCATTAAATTCCACATAAGAACAACTCTGAAAATTAAATGAAAAACAAAATTAATATCGAAGTAGTCAACTGCTTACCTGTGTTCTTGTGATTAAAACCCTGATGTATACATACACAAATGTTCCTCCATGCTAATTTTTAATTTGGTTGCTTCAATTTTTTTGATTAAATTGAAGGGCGGTATGAATTTGAGGGTTTGATTGATTGAGTACTATTAGGTTCATTTGGGGTTTTGAATTTCATAATGAGTAATTCTAGGAATGATTTGCAACATATTATTGATCGAGTCAAAGATATTATTGGCTCGTAACTGAAGAATAAAATGAAAGCTTGAAATTGTAGGAGGCTATTAAAGAATGTACAAAGTGACCATAATACCCCTCATTTTACATGTAGTATTGCCTAGTCATCAAAATGTCTCCATTTTGCCCTTTGAGTCAGCATTTACACAGCCTAGTCATCATGCCTAGTCAACATGAACTAATACGTAACTTGTCTATTATATAGATAGAAATATATATATATACTAGTTTCAAAGCCCGCCCGAATGGGCGGGCTAACTTCGAAATTTTAATTAAGAACAATGGGTTATTCAAAGAGTTATAAAAAATATTAACATATGATAACTGAATTAAAAGAACTCAAATGTCAATCTAAAATGAAAGTTTGTATAAAAAACAAAACAAAATAAATCTTGTACACTCGAAGCATATATAAAACCTCTTTGTAAACGATGTTGGTAATCAGTTGTGTCCGTTTTGTCGCGGCACAAAGCCTCCAATCCCTTCTTGCTCTCCGCCCTTGAATTGGACATATATAGTTGTCCCAATAGAATGTGTTGTTTCATGTGTTTATTTCTAAACACACAAAAAACATGGTTATGCTCGTGAAACGGTTTAAAATTCATAGAATAGTGCGGTAAAGAACCTGTTAATTGATTGTTCTGTACATGACTGCCAAAAATAAAACATCATTAGAAATCTACAATGATGCATGAAAACATATATCTATCCATGTTTGTTTAGTTGATGAAGATTAAGTATATGAGTAGTATCAATGGTAAAAGTTACAATCTGGAAATGCTTGACAATGAACTTAGTGAATTGGGTAGATCTTCGGTTAAGTTGTAGTTTGAAAGATATATGCACCATCATGTAGCAAGAAACTTGACAATACATAATTCGTGTATTTCTTAGTGGCGCTAAATGAATTTTTTTAACTATGTGAGCAACTCCTCGCCACCATCATCTTTAAGATACCTTATTTAAAAAACGCAATGTTGAAGGCTCTATTACCAAATGATAATTGATATAATCAGTCTATCTGTAAACTGTCAACATACATCCTAAATTAAAGTGTGTCAACCTTATGCAAAACAAACCATGAAATACAATGTTATAAAGAATTCAACACAAGTAATTTTTTTGGCATTTCATTGAACACTTAAGGTGCATAAACTCTAGTAATTTGTTATTGTCTATTACTAAAACATGTATCACCTAACATAGATCCAAACACCCATTAGACAATCACTTTAATATTAACCAGTTAAAACTTCATCAAAAAATGAAGAAAAAAAATAATCAAAACATTGCCTATAACATAATGAAAATCAAAACCTCAAATAAAATTCAAAATCTTTAATCTATAAACAAAATCATCAATTGTTAATCTTTTATCAGTCACAAAATTAATCTTCATCAACTAAACAAAATTAATTATGATTTAAAAACAAACATGGATAGATATATGTTTTCGTGCATTAAATTCCACATAAGAACAACTCTGGAAATTGAATGAAAAACAAAATTAATATCGAAGTAGTCAACTGCTTACCTGTGTTCTTGTGATTAAAACCCTGATGTATACATACACAAACGTTCCTCCATGCTAATTTTTAATTTGGTTGCTTCAATTTTTTTTGATGAAATTAAAGGGCAGTATGTATTTGAGGGTTTGATTGATTGAGTACTATTAGGTTCATTTAGGGTTTTGAATTTCATAGTGAGTAATTCTAGGAATGAGTTGCAGCATATTATTGATCGAGTCAGAGATATTATTGGCTCGTAACTGAAGAATAAAGTGAAAGCTTGAAATTGTAGGAGGCTATTAAAGAATGTACAAAGTGACCATAATACCCCTCATTTTACATGTAGTATTGCCTAGTCATCAAAATGTCTCCATTTTGCCCTTTGAGTCAGCATTTACACAGCCTAGTCATCATGCCTAGTCAACATGAACTAATTCATAACTTGTCTATTATATAGGTAGAAATATATATATATATATATATATATATATATATATATATATATATATATATATATATATATATATATATATATATATATATATATATATATATAGTATACACTTTATAAAAAAAACTCCATTTTAACTAAAAAATTCACACACTTCTCTACCAAAAACACACTTCTATCCCGAAAATTTCATACACTTCTATCCCGAAATGTCTTTATCGTCGAAGAAATCCAAGCATATATTCAAAAACAATGTGACGAAGACGATGCGGCTCGTCAGGAGGCTATTTTCAGTGTAATCACGTTGTTTGAGCAAGCACACGAGGTAAAAGAAGATATGTGTAACACCCTCAAATCTAAGTACGCATCGGAATGTTGAATATCCGAGGGCGTTACTTTATGGATCAATAGCACAAGATCTGAGAACGACTACTAAACGTGTCGTTTGAAAAAGATACATTGGATTAACAAAATACTTGTTTGTTACATAAGCCCGTGGCTTCAAATTGTTCAACAATATAAATAAAGACTTCGGTTTATAACAATTGTCCCCAAAATGTAATAAGACCCCAAATATTAAATGGTGACTCTTCAATTATTGACTATGTATTACCGCACCTCGTGCCTTATTGACCTGAAAAACATGCTTAAAACGTCAACATAAGGTTGGTGAATTCATAGGTTTATGTAAATCAATTGTAGGACCGCAAGATTTCCAAGTGTATGATTAAGCAACAAATGCAAACATCATAAAAAGTAATTACGTTTTCCTAAGCTCATGACACTGAAGCTCGACATGTATGAATGCAATATATTGCCAATGAATGCCCGTGAATGATGTTCTAACCCGCAACATCCCAAATCCGACATGGTATACGTTTGTTGTCCGGCAACCCGACACAGTGAGCGCTACTCACCCAAACGGGGATGTCAATCCCAAATAGATCTATTTATAACATTCGCGCTCACAATCTAGTAATTGACAGTTCATGATAAAGGGCTCAGTGGGTTATCGCTACTTAGGCAAACACGTAATCATAGTATAAAATGTACACTTGCGCCTAATTTAACAAAAACGTCTAAAAACTCAAAAATTAGAAAAAACATCTATTTAACACAAAAGTTTTATGTCCCAACATAACCTGATTAAATGGAATATATATTCTAGAATTTATCGAGAACATTTTTAAAAAAAGTTTTCCGATTTAAGTTTTTTTCTCACGAAACAGGTATGAGCGTCTTTTTATTTTAACCTTCCTCTATATATATATATATATATATATATATATATATATATATATTTGTCTATTAATGTTTGTCGACCATATTATTTATTAATTCACTACTTGCTTTCTCGATCGTATTTGCCGGTGCTATTGTGTATCTTTGCAGGCCACTAGTCTATAATTAATAAACAACAAATTGACTCATAAAATAATCTATTTTAGCATATCTCTATATCACGTTATACGGAGTAGTAAATTGTTACTCAACCGTACCCTACCCACCCACTTGTTCTCTATAAAACACACACATATTCAACCCATAATACACATTAAATCCATTCG
Organism: Tanacetum coccineum; assembly: GCA_026074375.1. Classification (NCBI taxonomy): domain Eukaryota; kingdom Viridiplantae; phylum Streptophyta; class Magnoliopsida; order Asterales; family Asteraceae; genus Tanacetum; species Tanacetum coccineum. The sequence goes on from BQNB010015421.1 coordinate 42,554, forward strand.
TACGTAACCATTTACAAACCCCAAAAATGTTGATCAACATCCTATTCTGCTTCGCTGTTATCTTCCCAATCTTACGAATAAAACACGAACTGCTGAATCTACTTAAGAACTTGTTTCGATATAGCAAACTCGATATACATAACGAGGAGCTGGTGTTACTTGTGGACCTTCCAATAATACGTTTCGAAGATTTGCAAGAACGAAGACATAGAGAAGTTGAAGAAATGTGTTTCGTATGTTCGGTAAATTACGAAAGGGATGACGTCGTGTCTCAGCTCAGCCGTTGTGGTCATGTGTTTCATACTGATTGTGTTGGAAAGTTGATTTACCGAAAACAAGATGATTGTCCGTTTTGTCGGTCGTCTTTCTTCTCTGGCCATCCTTCTCTTCCATGCAAAAATTTCTAATAATTCGCGTCCTTTATACGAAGTAGCTTGTTTTTGTTGCTTCTCGAGGGTGACATAACAAATCGTGTATAATTACTAGCGAGTTATAACTTAGGTGATGCTTATGTTAGTGTCGTAAGTAGGATTGTGCAAGAGTTCAAAGCAAGATCTAGATTAGAATGAATGTATAATAATGAAACTTGACAACAGAATCATGCATGTATTATCAATTTTGAAATTGGTATGTTTGGTTTCTAATTATATCGTATTCCCGGATTTAATATGGAATCCAGGAACTGACAATGAGAATTATTAGAGTATCCGTAATGACTTGATTATCACATACATTTTTCAATCAATTTAGCATTTATATTTTTCAATCAATTTCATTATAGTAAAAAGTTATGTGTTTATAAACTTACTCTTCAATTCAAAAAGCTATTTCAAAAGCTTTATTAACGTTGCAAGAAAGATTTATGAACATTGCAAGAAAGGTTTAGGCAATGAGTGTTTGAATATAAAATTAAAAGGGAATTGTATATATATCTTTACAAAGCAAGCTTTATAATTACATGCATATATCAAAGCAAAACTCATAATTATGTGTGTGTGTGTATATATATATATATATATATATATATATATATATATATATATATATATATATATATATATATATATTGTCATTTTCTTTGCAGAACTACTTTTTTGTACAGAACTTATAGAACTATTTAAAAATGAATCTGGGTCATTAGATGAGGTTAATTAAAGGCTAGGATGAATTGTGACAATAGTGTAATTAATCAAAAGATTGAGTCAATACTTGTAAAACCAAAAATAGCCAAAAGGATATTATAGGAAAGTAATATTTTTATTTTCAATAAAGATTGAGTAGGATCTATTAAAATCTCGTTTATTAAATTTGGGGATCTGAAATAAAAGTCGTGTGAAAACCTCACATTACTGCTACACGAACAACTTCAAATCCCAAACACAAACAAAACAAAACAGATCTTCTTTCTTTGTTTCTTTCTCCTCCTCGAATTTTCCGTAAATTAATAAGTCGTTCATCTTTTAATTAATTGATTATTGATCCATTTAATTGCCTTGATTTTACAATTTCTGTTGTTATTTTGTTTATGCATAATCATATATCACGTATCTCGATTTCTGAGCCTCCATCGCAAAAACACTCAATTAAGGGCACCGCTTCGATAGTGGCAGAATCACGACTTTATGATACAATGATCCAGCAACGGTTCATAATAATACAGACACAACGACCATTTTGGCTTCGGTCATCGTCTACCTTTTCCATGGATTTAGTGACTAACGGTAGCATCGAATTTAAAGAAAGAGTCATTAATAAATGGAAAACGTACTGGTGGTTGGAGAGCTTCTCCATGGATCATCGGGTATTATTTCTAACTTTATTTCACATTCTTTTGGTGCTATGATTATATACGTCAGGTTAAGTAGACTAATACCAAGATCATGACACATATTATGTGTTTGTTTTTTTGTATTCAAGTGGAGGTAAACCAAAGAACTATTAATATTAAAAAGATGGCAGATGACTTGTATGTCTCTGTGAATACTTGCAAGTAGGTAACTTGTATAATTTGTTAATAACTTTTTGATAATTTTCTAACTAGCTTTACAATTAATTTAACATGATATAATTTGATATATAACTATTTTTTTGTTTTTATATATTTTATTCAGGGAATGACTCAATTATATGAATGATGGTGTGTGATGAAGATCAATGGATGCACTTATGTTTCTAGATGGCGTGCACAAATGTTCTCGAAGATGTGCATACATGTTTTCGAAACCGTGCATATATGTTCTCGAAGCGTGCACGCATGTTCTTTGAAGATTGAACACAAAATCTTTTGCAAATCTATATTCAATAATATACATTTGTATTTGAATTATATTTCATTTGATATCAAATTTTGTGTATTGTATTTATGTTTTTTCTTTGTTATAAATTTAGAGATTATATGTATATGTTTATGTTTTTTGTTATAAATTTTCAAAGATAATGTTCACGAAAAACATATGTGCAATTATCATTTTAAGCAAAACAAATTTTATGGTTAAACAATTAAACGCAAGATATATATGTAAATTTACAATATTAAAAAAACATATATGCACCTGAAAACATGTATGCTGAAAATAAAAAAAAATAAAAAAATATATTTTTAAAATTTTGAAAATTAAGAGCTTTTAAAAACGTTTTTTAGTTAAGAAATACAAAAAAAATTGAAAATATCTTTTACCATTATACCCTTTTCATTTAAATAAAAATATTTAATAATACTAAATTTCTATTGGCCCAAAGTGGTTCTGTACAAAAAAAATGAGTTCTCGGCATGAACGCTAGAACGAGTGAAAATAAAAAAATCCTCTATATAGTGGCATATATATATATATATATATATATATATATATATATATATATATATATATATATATATATATATTAGGGCATTCACCCAGTTCTATTGAGAATATTTTTATTTTGAGAAGATATGAGAATTCGTAACGTGATCTAAATGATTCATATTTTTTTGATTTGAACACAATAAACATCATTAATAATGAATCAAATCTATAAATCACAAATTTGATTCACAAATCATTGTTAAAATCGAGTTATAGTCATGATTCATTAAATTTGTTCAGATGATTCAGTATTGTACTTATATCGCAAAACGAAAGAATATTTTAGCATTGAATACTCGAATTTTATTTTTACACATATTGGATTATAATCAAATATAATGAGTTTTACGCTTTAAAACTGAATAACCGTTAAAAATCTATGCATTTTTAAAAACCATCTCAAATAATAAACCTTCATAATTATCCGATTATATTATATATATATATATATATATAATATATAAATATATATATATATATATATATATATAAATAGTAATATATAGTAATATCAAGAACTTATTTATGATTTACCTATGTTTAAATACCTTTGTTGAACTCATTTTAGCTTCTGCATTTTAACTCTTGAAACATTGATTTGATCGATGTAAAACCTTATTAATATTTTGAACTTATGCAACGGTGTTTACTTTTAAAACGTACCATTAGAGATCGTTCTTTATGCTTTGAAACTATGATAATTCATGAACGTCACGCCCCCGAACGCTTATTCGGACGGGACCCTATTTGGGGGTGGGACGGATTGGTATCCAGAGCCAAGGTTATAGAGAACCAGGTAGTTTATACTAGGTCTGGTCTATAACCAGTATGTGATCCTACGTGATTATATGTGCTTTACGTAATCTTACGTATACCTAATATGTATATGTAATATATAAGTAAATACTAAGTATAACGGACATTACTATAATTATATTGCATTTCATCTCGTCATACCGTATTCGATGGCCCATTCATTCATCCATTCATCTATGCATTCATTTACCCCATTCATTCATTCATTATTTCCTGCATCATGCACGGTTGATATAAAGGAAATTTATATAAACTTTTGCTTGTGCAGGTCATGGGTATCTCCGTTATTTTAGTTTTATCAAATTCATCGGAGGAGAGTGTGGGGACGCCAACTGGACGAGTTATCTTGTTTGGCACTATCCATACCCCCATCCTAGATACCACACCTACTGTGACACCACCTGCTACTAATATTGATACCACATTGATACCTACTGAGATCCATACTGTTTTCACCTATTATACCATCATCTCCAGATTACACACCCGCATCACCTGATTACTCAGCCGCATCTGAACGGAGTTTGATCCATCCGAGGATCCGTCATCAGATCATATACCATCGCTACCAGCTACTTCACCATTCCTATCATCGACTGATGATTCTTCAGACAATGAAACACCTGATACACCACCATCACCCACCCTTGGTACACCATTTACTGAGATTACCCTATCTACCTAGAGATCACCCGCAACATCTTGTGCACTTCATCGCCGGGTCATGATTCTTACACCCGGACAACCTATTCCTCATGGTCGGCCATTCTGCTACCATCCTAATGGACCGGTACACATGATGACCACGAGGAAGAGGGTTGGGCCGCTAACTACTCATCGTCTCGCCGTGAGACATTCAGTTGACTACTCTTCTTCATATCATTTTACTTCGGATGATTCTTCGAGGGATTCATCATCGAGTTCATCATCAGAGACTTCTTCGGATTCTTCTGTAGATGCCTTATCTGATTCTTTATCTAGTCATTCATCTTCTGATCATTTATCACTAGCACTGCCATCGGGTATGAGACCTAGTCATCATTTATGTTCATTGGTACCGAGTATTCTTCATTCATCTGCTGCTATCACCGAGAGACCATCTCATTCTTCTTCTTCTGAGGGTCCTTCTCGCAATAGGAGTAGGTCCCCTACCACATCTGTACTGAGATCTTTAACTATACCTGGAGCATTGTCACCAACACGTGCTAATCTTTTACCACCACCTAAGAGGATTAGGAGTTCTTATTTTGTGACAAATTTAAAGGATTGTTTGGATGAGAGTTCTGAGTCGTCTGTACCTAGAGAGACTGGCTTGAGGGATGATGTTGTTGACAGGGGTAGTGATGAGCCTCAATTAGAGCATGATATCGATCCCAAGATTCAGGCAGAGATTGATGAGTGTATTGCTTATGCGGATGCTCTTAGAGCTAGAGGGATTAATGCTAGGGTTGTGGTTTAGGATGTTGATTGAGAGGAGATTGAGACGGGTACGAGGGGCCTGGTTGAGGTTAGAGTTGAGAGGGTTACGTACCCTGCGGTGCCAGATGATATCCCTGAGCCTGCTCGGGAGGAGGGAGCTGTAAAGGTTACTTATGAGACATTAAGAGACCTGGTACAGAGATTTCATGATCACATTAAGGAGATCCCAGTTCATCGAGTTCAGGCTATTGAGGGTGTTCAGAGGGATCAGGGGCACTGGATCGTAGTGACGGGTCATCAAAGTGTTGTTTTATCAGAGAGGATCATTGAGCTAGAGCGGGATTATATGAGACTTAGAGGCACATTGGATGTTGCGAGTCAGAGAGTTTACTGACTTCAGCGGAGGGAGTTACGTGTTTGTAGAGAGATGAGGTAGATTCAACGTTTTTGATTTTATGATCGCATGAGGATTGCTAGGCTCGAGGCTTGTGCTAGGAGGCACTTAGGCTACCATCCTTAGATTGTTCCATGATTGTCCTAGTATTGATCCGTAGTATCTAGTTGTAGCGTATTATTATGGATTTGTAAATCCTATCTTTTGGAAACCGTGATGTAATCGTTGGCATTTAGCGATATGAAATATAATAGTTATTATTCTATGTTAAGATGTTCTTAATCTAATGTTATTTTCGTTTACTCGTTGCATATTGCATTATTACTAAATCGTGGCATTATTTTATTTTGTGTTTCCATGTGATGAAACCCATTATTTTTTTTATTAAACCCCGGTAACAATCTCGTATTACCTAAAGATCTCATCGTGTGGTGTATTGTTATGTTGTAGGACAATGACTAACACACGATCTGGAGCGACGATCACACGTGAAGCAGTTAACGAACTAATTGAGCGTCAAGTGGCAGAAGCGTTGGAAGCTCGCGACGCTGCCAAAAACCTTGAACCTCTTGTGGAAGGTAGAGGTGAACAGGAAGACGGAAATGGAGGGAATGGAAATGGTGGAGGAAACGGCAATGGAAACGACAAAGAAAATGGTAATGGGAACTGATATGTGCTTAATTACACATATCTTATCCCTCTAAAAACGAACTTAAATGACCAAAAACAAATAAAAACTGCCAAATATATGTTTGTTTTGCATTTGTATTGTGCAGGAAGTGGATATCAACAAAAAGACAGAAAACCAAGCCAAAATGACAAAACTGAGCATGGAATGGAAAAGACTATGCAAGCTCAAGATGCAAGTCGAAGTCTAAAGTCATCCGCATGAAGATTTTACAACTTGAGGGGCTAAAACTGCCAAGCCTAAAGTTGTATTACAAAAGATTAAAAAGACAAGGGCCAAAACTGCCAACCGGGTAGATATTGCATTTAAGTTATACAACTTCAGGGGACCAAACTGCATACTTCCCCCATAAAGTCTTCTTTCCCACCCTAAAACCCAGTTACAACTGGTATGTCGCCCCATACCTTCTTCCCTGCAAAACCACTTCTCACCCTAGCCAAAATCATTTCATCCACCCTACTACCCCCCCAGTTGTATAAAAGCCATGTTGGCAATCCCTCACCTTTCCCAAGTATCTTCAATGGCTAAGATTGACTCCAAAGAAGCACAAATGAAATTGAAGGCTGGGATTTGCTTTAGGACTTATCTCACAAAAGAAGCACAAGCTGCAAGTCCAAAGAAAGGAAGACTTCGGTTATAAATAGAGTTTTTTGTAAGCCTTTGTGCTATCTATCTAGTTAATTTTTAGTTTTTAATTTAACTTAAGCTTATTTTCAGTCATTTACAGCTTTTGCCTTCAGCTTTGTAACACTTTCAAGTTTTAATGCAAGTTTGAGTTTTTAAAGTCACTTTCTAATTCCAAGTGTTAAGATTCTTAATTGAGTTGTTTTGTGTTCAAAAGCTCTTAATACAGCTTGTTTACAAACTGTTTTAACTAAGTGAACCTAAAAAGTTAAGTAGTAAAGAGAAAATAACAAATATCACTCTCAAATATACCACAGCTTACTTATTGGATGATAAGCCAGTTATGGATGGGCTTATGGACTATCACTAGCTTGTTTTATACAAGCTAGAGCTTGTAGATTTGTTGTTTGACCCTGTTTTGAGCAAGGGTGTAGTAAGTCTCTCTTTTTCTTACTTTACTTATCTATTGCAGAACTGCTAGTTTATTTGATACAACTGTTAGTTTTAAGTTTATACTGCTAGACTAATTCATGCTTATTTAAGTGCTTATTATGGATTGAAAATTGCTTATAAGTGTTTTACTTTGTTATTTGATAATCTGTTTTTAATAAGTTTGAAATAAAAATGATTTTTGAAAAAGTTAAAGGCTGTTTTGAACAAGCAGTACTAACTCTAAGTTAGTACTGCTAGTTCATTTTTAGGACAGTACTAACTTCACACTAACAGTACTAACTCTAAGTTAGTACTGCTAGTTCATTTTTAGAACAGCATTAACTTAACACTACCAGTACTAACTCTAAGTTAGTACTGCTAGTTCATTTTCTTGGATTTCAAAGGTAGCAGTACTAACTAACACTAGCAGTACTAACTCCAAGTTAGTACTGGTAGTTAATACTGGTAGTATTGTTGTTAGTACTGTTGTGTTTCTCTTGTTTAATTTAGCTTAATTGCATGCTTAATTTGCTTATTTAGATTTAGATTAGTTTATTTGTCTGTCTTAAGCTAATTGGAGCTTATTTGTGCCTTAGTGTAAAAGTTTTTAGTAGCTTTAATTCAATTTCCAGCTTATGTTATTTGTTTAAATTTTATGTGCATTTACTTTCAGTTTTAATTCCCAATCATTCCTTGTGACATTCAAGCACAAATCATCAATCGTCTTGCGATTTTCCATTTCAGCCTCGTTGGGACATAACGACCCGGAGACACCCTATACTGCTTCCGGTTTTCTTGATCTCGCGGATTCTCATCCTTTTTGTGTATTTATATTTATATTTACTTATTGACACATAAAAAGAAAGGTTGGTTCGCGCGTGACCAGGAACGAAGGAGGAAATGGTTATAACTTTGGAGGTCTTATGCCTGTTGGTAGAGAGTGCACATATCAAGGCTTCCTAAAGTGCCAGCCACTTAACTTTAATGGAACAGAAGGAGTTGTTGGGTTAACTTGTTGGTTCGAGAAGATGGAGACGGTGTTCCATATTAGTAATTGTCCACAAAGGTACCAAGTAAAGTATGCTATATGCACACTGCTAAACAGTGCTTTGACGTGGTGGAACTCGCATAAGAGAGCGATTGGGTTTGAGGCTGCATACGCCATGAAGTGGACAGAACTTATGAAGTTGATGACAGAAGTGTACTGTCTGAGGAACAAAATTTAAAAGATGGAGACTGAGTTATGGAACTTGACTGTGAAAGGAAATGACTTGACTGCTTATATCAGGAGATTTCAAGAATTGGTTCTAATGGTCCCTGATGAGGAGGACAAGGTTGAGAGATTCATAGGAGGTTTACCTGATAATATCCAGGGGAATGTTATCGCTGCTGAGCCCACTAGACTTCAAGATGCGATCTGAGTTGCTAACAATCTAATGGATCAGAAACTGAAGGGTTATGCTAGAAATGCTAAAAACAAGAGAAGGTTTGATAACAACCCAAGAAACAATCGTGGGAAGCAACCAGCTTTCTAGCGACAAAACGTTAGAGGCCAGAATGTGGCAAGAGCTTACACGACCGGGAGCAATGAGAGAAAGGGGTATGTTGGGTCTCTCCCCTACTGCAACAAGTGTAGGTTGCATCATGAAGGGCCGTGTACTGTGAGGTGTGGAAACTTTAAGAGGGTTGGTCACATGACTAGGGATTGTACGACTGCTGTTGTTCTAAACACTCAAAGAGCCCCAGTTGGGAATCAGTCGAGTATTGTTTGTTATGAGTGTGGAAGGCCGAGACATTTTAAGAAGGATTGTCCCAAGTTGAGAAATCAGAACTGTGGGAACAAGACTGGAAGTAATGAAGCTACAACGAAGGCTTATGCCATTAGAGGAGGAGCAAACCCTGATTCCAATGTCGTCACGGGTACGTTCCTTTTCAATAACTGTTATGCTTCTATGTTATTCGATTCGGGTGCCGATAGGAGTTTTTTGTCGTCTACCTTTAGTGCCCTGCTTGATGTTGCACCGCCTACTCTAGCCACTAGTTATACCATAAAACTCGCCGATGGAAGAATTTTAGAAATAAATGTTATCCTTAGAGGTTGTACGTTAGGATTATTAGGTCATCCGTTCGACGTCGACCTAATGCCTGTAGAACTTGGTAGTTTCGACGTCATCATCGGTATGGACTGGTTAGCGAAGTATCACGCGGTGATCGTTTATGACAAGAAGATCGTCTGTATCCCTTATGGTGATGAGGTGTTGATAATCCGAGGTAACGGCAGAAGTAAGTCGAAGCTGAATATCATATTGTATACGAACACCCAGAAGTATATTCAAAAGGGATGTCAAGTTTATCTAGTGCAAGTTACGTCCAAGAAGGCTGAGGATAAGTCAAAAGAGAAGCGACTTGAGGACGTGCCAATTGTACGGGAATTTCTAGAAGTCTTTCCAGAGGACTTGCCTGGACTACCACCTGCTCGACAAGTTGAATTTCAAATCGACTTAGTCTCTGGTGCTGCACCTGTAGCACGAGCACCGTATCGATTAACACCAGCCGAAATACAAGAGGTATCCACTCAGTTGCAAGAACTTTATGACAAAGGAATTTATAAGACCCAATTCCTCACCTTGGGGAGCTCCGGTTTTTGTTTTAAAAAGAAAGATGGATCTTTTCGGGTGTGTACCGACTACCGTGAACTAAAAAAACTTATTGTGAAGAACCGATACCCATTTTTAAGAATCGACGATTTGTTTGATCAACTTCAAGGGTCAAGAGTCTACTCTAAGATCTACCCGAGATCTGGTTATCTCCAACTCAAAGTTCGTGAGGAAGACATCCCAAAGAAGACATTAAGACTCGCCATGGTCACTATGAGTTGCAAGGAATGCCAATTGGCTTTACTAACGCACCTACGGTATTCATGGATTTGATGAGTCGAGTGTGAAAACTGTACATGGATAGATTCATGATCGTATTCATCGATGATATTTTGATCTACTCCAAGATCAGAAAAGAACATGAAGGGAACCTTAAGTTGATTTTGAAGTTAATCAAGGAGGAGGAGTTGTACGCCAAATTTTCAAAGTGCGAATTTTGGCTGTCGAAAGTACAATTTTCTTGGTCACATAATTGATAGTGAAGACATTCATGTTGATCCAGCTAAGATTGGGTTAATCAAGGATTGGGCGTCACCCAAAACACCAATCGAGATTCGTTAATTTTTAGGTTTGACCGGTTACTACCGACGATTTATCGAAGGATTCTCGAAGATCGCTAGGCCTATGACGAAATTGACTCAGAAAAGTATGAAGTTTGATTGGGGAGAAAAGGCAGAAGCTTCGTTTTAGTTGTTGAAACAGAAATTATGTAGTGCGCCGATCTTGGCCTTACCCAAGGGAAGTGAGAACTTTGTGGTATACTGCGATGCTTCGCATAATGGGTTGGGCGCGATTTTGATGCAGAAAGAGAAAGTAATAGCTTACGCATCCCACCAACTCAAGGTTCATGAGAAGAACTATACCACACACGACCTAGAACTTGGTGCAGTAGTGTTTGCCTTGAAGATGTGGAGGCACTATTTATATGGTACGAAGTGTGTCGTGCTCACTGATCACAAGAGTTTGCAACATATTCTTGATCAGAAAGAGTTGAACATGAGACAACGACGGTGGTTAGAGTTGTTGAGCGATTACGACTGCGAGATCCGATACCACCCAGGAAAGGCCAACGTGGTGGCTGATGCACTGAGCCGAAAGGAAAGAATTAAGCTGTTACGAGTTCGGGCTATAGTTATGATGATAACGCTCCAAATATACATAAAATATCTCTCGAAAATACATGAAATATATATATGTTAACACATGAAATATTGTAAAGTTTGGTTGTTTGTTGTATAATATTAATTTCGGGACCAAAAGTAAAGAAAAGGACTAAACGTGCAAAGAAATCTTGTTAAATGCACTAACGGTCATTATGAGAAGGATATAGAAGAGAATCTAAGGAAAAGTTAATGAACGAAGCAAAAGTGCGGCGCACAATTCTTTTTGTGTGGCGTACTTCACAACGAAGTAAATGAAAATTAATTATACACCAAGTGCGGCGCACAATTTCTCAAGTGCGGCGCACTTTACCTTCAGTTACTCAAAAATCATAATGATTGCCATTATTGAGCAACCCTTGAGTTGCCATCTTTTCCCAACTGATGCCCTAAGTTTGGCTATAAAAGGAGGATGAATTTTGCATCTATAAGCATCCCATTCATCGTCTCTAATCATCTACAACACACACATCTCATCTTTGATCAAGAATAGTGGTTAGAAAAGTTCTAGTAGAATTGTTGAAGAATCAACTTGTTCTTCATCATATTCCGGGTTATAATCGAATTTCCAAGTTGTTATAATACCATTCTAAAGAAATTTCTTGTGGTAGTGAACTATTTTGCTATTAAGTTTGGTATAAACACGTTTCCCTACTTTTATATTATGAATTCTGAATTGCTCATGCTTGTTATGTGTTTTGAATTGATGAATATGAAGTAGTTTAACATGTTTGTTTGGGGATCATGAGAGAATTATGGATTAAACTTGGATAAACTAGTAAATTTTGGAAATTATCAATATGAACTTGATGTTTTTACACTTGGACTTATTAATCATCATTTGATCATCATTCTAGTCCGGATATAGGTCGAAAGACTCCGGCTAAATGATTGATTTCCAAGCTGTTTGTCTTTGACAACTAGATGTTAGCCTTGTGAGGATTGGCTAACAAAGTTTTCATTAACCAAGGGTAAAAGGGTTTAACGCTTAACCTCATGTTTAACGAACTTGGTTAAGACAGTCCATATTCTTATTTTCTTAAACTTGAATCGAATTTAAAGCATTTTTGTAATCAAAAGTAAAGGCCGAAAGGATTTTTGATTATAATAAATAGACAATCATTTTAGTAAACTACCCGTTTCTTTAATCGATTATACTTTAATTCTTGAACCTGTTATCCATCCAAGTTTATCCATATTTGTTCTCGTTCCCCTAAACAAACATCATTTTACATCTTGAAGTACCTTGAAATCTTTAGATCGTGACAGACTATAAGATTTACCCTTTTCGTAATATAATCGACTCTTTTTAGAATTACCAATCCCGTGGAATGAACTGGTCTTACCCTAAACCTATACTATAAACGGGGGTTTATACTTTACCCGTGTGTTCGTTGGAAATTGGATAAAACTAGTATTCTAAATTTTAAGCTTTAATAACACATCAAAGTTTTTGGCGCCGCTGCCGGGGATTGATTTTATTTTTGAATTTGTCATTTTTATATTACAAACTAAAATTCTCAAAATCGCCGTACAACTTTCTGGCAAACTAAACCCATTTTTCACAGAAAGTGCGCCGCACATAACCATTGTGCGTCGGTTTTTCTGCAAAAACTCAGAAGTACGCCGCACTTCTTGTCCCTTTTACAAAACAAAACAGTTTTTCAAAGGAAAAGAAATTCAAAACCAAAAACCCCAAACCTATAAACTGTAATTGACCATTTTAAGATTGGATATGAGTACAACTTATCACCCGCAGACCGTTGGTCAAAGTGAGAGGACCATCCAAACATTGGAAGACATGTTGCGTGCCTGTGTACTTTACTTTGGAAAAGGTTGGGATAGACACTTACCATTGGTAGAATTCTCATACAACAACAGTTACCTTACCAGCATTAAGGCTGCACCATTTGAGGCGTTGTATGGGTGTAAGTGTCGATCACCTATCTGCTGGGCTAAAGTTGAAGATAGTCAGCTCACTAGCCCAGAGATCATCCATGAGACAACCGAGAAGATTGTTCAAATCAAGATCCGTATCCAAGCCGCCCGGGATCGTCAGAAGAGCTATGCCGACGTAAGACGGAAACCCCTTGAGTTTCAAGTAGGAGATAAGGTCATGCTGAAAGTGTCGCCATGGAAAGGGGTGATACATTTTGGCAAATGAGGAAAGCTGAACCCTCGTTATATTAGACCTTTTAATATCGTAGCTAAAGTATGATCCGTTGCCTACCGACTTGAACTCCCGGAACAGTTGAGCAGAGTTCATATTACATTTTACGTCTCAAATATGAAGAAATGCATGTCGGACGAAACTCTTGCTATACCACTAGATGAAATCCAAGTTGACGACAAACTCCACTTCATTGAAGAACCTGTCGAGATCATGGACCGTGAGGTCAAGCGTCTGAAGTAGAGCCGTATCCCAATTGTCAAGGTACGTTGAAACTCTAGGAGAGGTCCTGAGTTTACGTAGGAGCGTGAAGACCAAATGCAGCAAAAGTGTTAGCCTTAATTATATCAAGTCAAACAAGAATGTTATCGGTCTTAGAAAGTCAAACTAGGTCTTGTATTGTAATAGGCTAGTCGGGTTCAACAGGCTTGGATTGTAATCTAATATTGTCCGTGTTTCGGGCTCAAAGCCTAAGTTATGCCAAGCCCGACCCAAGTTACAAGCCCATACGCCACCTAGCAAGGCATGGGTATAAATAGAACCCTCTCCACACATGGAGAAGGTGTTGTTTACATTTTCTATCTCTTATAACTTACCAATTCTCTCTTAATCTAACCTTACTAGTTCTTTCTCTACTTTCTCTCTCTAAGATTCCATCTTATGTTCTAGCTTATTGATGCTTATTTATAAGTTGTGATTGAATTATATCGTGGGATAACATGTGGTATCACTCGCCAAGGGGTGTGTAGTGTTTGTTTTGTGTGGAATTCGTGGGTTTGTTGGTTAATTTTTTTTTCAAAAAAATAGCAAGAAAAAATCAAAGTTTGATATTTGTTTGTGGTTAAAGGTGTTAAAGATTTATACTTTTGGGCTTAGAACTATCCCTTGCATCATTACTAGGTGGTTTTAACATCATTTCTAGCTTTCAAGAAAGTTTGATGATTTTTTCTTGGCTGCGTTTTGACTAACTGAAGGGGTGTTCTTGATTGCGTTTTGCCTCTGCGTTTTGGTTATTTCATTTTGGTTCTGCGTTTTGCCTCTGCGTTTTGGTTCTGCGTTTTGCCTCTGCGTTTTGGTTCTGCGTTTTGCCTTTGCGTTTTGGCCATTGCATTTTGCCAAATTGAAGACCCTTATTGCGTTTTGTCTAGAGGAGACTCTGTCCATTTCATTTCTTCACTGCATTTTGTCTCAAGATTTCATTGCATTTTTGTCTCAAGATTTCATTGCGTTTTGTCTCGGAAATCTTGCGTTTTGTGTTGACTGCGTTTTGTCTTTACACAAGTGTGTTGCGTTTTGTCCGACCAACTATTGTTGCTTTTGGCTGAAGATTGTGTTTTGTCTCATAGCAATTAAGACATTGCGTTTTGTCTTAACACTGCGTTTTGTCTTAACACTGCGTTTTGTATCACATTCTTTTGAACTTCACAATTTCGGACAAACCTCAAGGACTATCTTCAAGGACTTATAAACTTCACTTGGACTTAATATACAACCAATCAAACCAACAATCAACTTAATCGTACTTGAAACGTCAATTAATTATTCATTCACGGTTTCTTCTTGATTTAGTAAAATCCCGCGAAAGAATTCTATTTCTCGGTTTAATTATAGAATTGTAAAATCCCGTGAACGTTAATTCATTTAAAACCACAATCAATCACTTACATACTTAAGATCCGATATCCATTTATAACAACTTCATCAAAATGTCAAATTCAAATACCAATTTGCAAACTCAATCATTGAATGCTCTTCATAATGCTATCATGGAAGCGGGTAGCAAAGATCGTCCACCAATGTTAGCACCGGGTAATTACGTTCAGTGGAAATCCAAAATCAAGAGATACATCGACACCAAACCCAACAATGAGCTCATCCACTATTGTCTTCAGAATCCACCATACAAGTTCAAATGGACTGAGAAGACTGTTCCAATTGCTGAAGGTAGTACCGAGACAACTATAAAAGGGTATATGGAGAACTATAAGAATGTTTCACAAGACATACGAGATCAACTGAATGCTGAAGCTGAAGCCGTTCAGATCATTCTCACAGGGATAGATAACGATATCTACTCCACAGTTGATGCTTGTCCGAATGCATGTGAAATGTGGAAAGCCATTGAAAGGTTGAAACAAGGTGAATCAATCAATGTTCAAGATCTTGAAACCAATTTATATTGGGAGTTTGGAAAATTCACATCACGAGATGGTGAATCACTTGAATCGTATTACTCACGGTTTTACAAGATGATGAATGAGCTTGTCAGAAATCAGTGTCATGTTACAAATCATCAAGTGAATGTCCAGTTCTTACTTCAACTACAACCAGAATGGCAAAGGTTTGTGACACTTGTTAAGCAGAGTCAAGAGCTGAAGACTGTCTCCTATCACAAGCTTTATGACATTCTGAAGCAACACCAGAATGAAGTCAATGAGATAAGAGCTGAAAGACTAGCACGTACTGCTAATCCACTTGCACTTGTTGCTCAACAACAACCAGTTTACCATCATCAAAACCATCCTACTCAAAACACTCAATATTCCTCCACCAGATCACAACAATCTACCAGAAACAGAGGAAAAGCAATTGTTACCTCTTCTGCTCCTACTTATGATCCAGAACCTGATACGGTTACTGAAGATGATGAAATGTCAAAGGACAAAGAGATTGACAAACTCATGGCTTTAATTTCTCTCTCGTTTAAGAAAATCTACAAACCTACCAACAACAACCTTCGAACTTCATCAAACACCAGTAGAGCTAATCAAGATAATTCTCCAAGAATTAACAGAGGAACTGGGTATGATAATCAGAGGGCAGTTAATGTTGTTGGGGCTAGGGAAAATGTAGGTACTCCGGTTGTGCAGAAGTCTGGGATTCAGTGTTATAACTGCAAGGAATATGGGCATGTATCAAGGGAATGTCAGAAACCAAAACGAGTAAAGGATGCAGCTTATCACAAGGAAAAGATGTTATTGTGTAAACAAGAGGAAGCTGGGGTTCAGTTGAATGCAGAACAAGCTGATTGGAAGGATGATACTGATGATGAGTCTGAAGATCAGGAATTGGAAGCACATTATATGTACATGGCACAACTTCAAGAGGTTACTCCAGATCAAGTTGACAATTCTGGACCAATCTTTCTAGCAGTAGAAACTAACACTGGCAGTACTAAGTTTGTACTAGTAGTACAAACTTCATTAGTACTGTTGGCAGTATTAAGTCATATGAAGATTTATTCCTAACAATCCTCCTCTAAACTTGTGATTGTCCTTCAAATCATCAAGTTTCCTCTGAATAAAATCTTCTAGTATTCTACCTCTGCTGAAGATCTTTCAACAATATGATCACTCTGCATTTGAGATCTTATAAACCTGAGGAGTTCAAATGCCTGTGAACTCTCATTATCTACCTCCAATTTTCTACTTTACATCTTTATCAACATCTCTTGGCTTAAAGGATACTTCTTCTCTGTCAACATATGAATTGCCAATCCATTTTCCATCAACAAAATGTGTATACCACTAAAATCATATAATCTCCAGCTTAACAAGTTGTATTCATGTTGATCTTTCCAAATCTCATCATCTTCATCAGGCTCAAACAAAGTGTGTAAACCCCCAAAGCATCAATCCAAAATCCTTCTGGTCTTGAAGCACTTACTATTCATGACTAATCTGTATAGTTTCTTCTACATCCAGTCTATCAAAATCTTCAGCATCTCACTCAATATCTTATAATCTTTGAACTAAACATCTCCCTAATACTTGATAGTACATGAAAGTCTTTGTCAAAACACAAGTCTTCCAATCCACAATTGAAAACTTTGTAGATATAGATTCAACCTCTATAGGTACTTCTTCTCTTGGTATGATGTCTAATAATCCTTTGAGTTCTTACTTCTCAGCATCTTCCTCCATCTTTTGTCTCTTCCTTGTGCTTTTTCTAGGAATGGACTTCTTTCTCTTTGCTCCATTTTCTTTAGTCACATCATCTTCTTCCATCTTTTCAGCCAGACTACTCATTCATTCAGAGACTTCTCCAAGAGATATTTGAGGAGAACTTTGCTTTCCCACTTCCATGCTCTGCATCCCTAGGCTCCAATATTTTGATTAAAATCCAAATCTTTTCAATATTGGACCTTATGTTATTGTAAGACTTTCCCTTGAATCACTGACCTTGAAGTTCCCCCTTGAAACTGTCAAATATTTGATCATATTTTCTTCTAAGCTTGGGCCAATTGTCTTTGGCTTCATTTTAGAGAATGATATCTGATGACTGAAGATCATTCCCCATCAATCTTCTTAGTTACTTAGCTATCAATCCATCAGCACTTTTTCCTTTCTTCTCCATCCCCCCTGTCTAGCAATCTCTTCATCTCAGCAATTTGAGCTCTTTGTTCCTCATCATGATTTTGCTCTTCAAGGCCTGAATGCTTCAGCTAACTTAACCATTCTGTTCAAGGTCCTTCTTAATTTCTTCTTGGGCTCTCCTCTATTCATTATGGCTTTTCCCTATCATGTCATGACCTTTCTCTGCACTCCTTCTTGTATAAATAATGTTTCCTTCCACAGTGACTAAGGTTTACCTCAGAGTACTAACGTTTGGAAACTTCTTCACTAGCAGTACCTTTCTTTGCTCAAGCGCGTACAAACTTCTTCACTTGCTTTCTCACGCCCTCCTTGATCTTGAATGACTTTAGTTGGAGTCACTTCTTGAATGAATAGTTTAGTGTCAGTACTTGCTTTTTCTTGAACCTCTTTATCAGATACCTTCCTCCCCTGTTTGGAAGAATCATCTTTAAAGGCTTCATTATCTGAAAGAACCACCTTAGCTTGTCTCCTTGCTTTTCCAATCTTTATCTGAGACTCTAGCTTCTAGACCTTGAGAATAAGCTTAGTATAAGCATAAACTATAGGTTTCTTTGTCTTTATCAAGTCAGCCTCTAAACTCCAAATCCTGTCAGAAAGTTGTATGTAACTAAATTCATCAAGTCTTGTAGTTTCAAAACTACCTCATCACTTCCATGTGAGTGAACAACGATGAAGATGTGATCATTGGGGGTGTTAGGAATATGGTGTTTCTATTCCAGGTGGTGTTGGGTTGAGTAGAGTGAATAGGTATGGTTAAGTAGGTGAGGAACTGAGGTGGTGTTGGTGTATGAGTAGGTAGGTTCAGTGACTGTGAAGTGAGTAGGGGAAGGTGAAATGAGGTTCAGTAACATCTATCATATTAGGGAATAAAGAACTCCTGTGCCTGAAACCCCTCCTTGGTAGACCTCTTCAATTACGTAAAAACCATTTCCATAACTTATAGAAGGAACATATATATTCTTGTTGTTAGTTGAAGGTGGTGTCTCTGCTATCTAAAGCAATAATCTGAAAGAACCTTGGAACATCAAAAACTAATGGGGACTAGAGATATTAGAACACCATGTGGCTCAAAGATCTCCTAGAAAAAGTAAACTTTCCTATTGAGTGGCTAAACATATAAAGCAGCTGCAATATTACTACTAAACTGTTCCTAAGCAGTCTTGTTTGGGCTTAAGCAATGAAGAATATGATGAATAAGAAACCTCCATATGAGGTAAAAAAGGCACCTTTTGAAAGGTTAACTTAACTGATTTAGTTGATAATCCTATAAGCGCCAATTGCTCAAAGATTTCTGTATAAGAATAGAAGTAATACCATCTTGATCAGCCAATTTGAGATGTCGCCAATAAAGAAACCTTCAGGTATAGACAAAGAGTGACCATTAATAGTAAGCATTTATCTTGACTTCTTCCATTATCTTTTCAGTGAGATGCCTCAGCATACCTCCAAATTATTTTGGTAATAAAGGAGACACAAACCACTGCTTCTTGGTGAGTGCATAGCAAATGTGACCTGTGATTGAGAAAATCTAATAACTATGAAAAACCCAGCACTACCCGATGAATTTTCAGAAAAGCTACATGTTGTGCTTCACAAAAAACCAAACTTGCCATGAGTAAAAACTGTGAGTAAAATAGGAGTGGGATATGAACGGTAGGTAAGTAAGCAGGCGCGAAAGTTTAATTGCAATTATAATAGAGAAAACAGAGAGATATTAGATGACCAATTATAAAGAAATTTGAAGTTATCGTGAATAAATCATTCGAATATATAGTAGGTGCACGAAAGTCCAATTGGTCAAACCCCTATTCCATAAGTTTATTTAGCGGAAATTCGTCAACGGCTCAATAATTAACGAAAATCTGTTAGGCACAAACAATATCTAAATCCATCCACCTTATTAACTTTTGCCTAGCAGCACTAAAATACGCTTTGTCAGTATTAATTCTCCACCCATAACAGTACAACTCCCAAAGCATACAATCTCTATTTCTGTTTTTTTTAGCATCACATTCATCTCTTAATTCTTTTTGGCTCACTTTCACTCTGTCTATTTTTCACAACACTCTCTTTCTGGTTTGAGCTCACCAATTTCTCTCTATTTGTTTTAGCTCCACAATTCACACATAAGTGTAGTTTTTGGCAAACTACCAGCCATAAACGAATTGAGGAGTCCTTTAACCAATAGCCGTTTGCTTTGGTCTACCATATTGTTTATTATTAAAACATGTTGCAATGAGAACCATATAGTTTTGTAGAAAACTATCAACTATAAACGATTTGTAAGTCTTTTACCAATAGCCTTTTTGCTTTGGACTAGCCAATGCTTCATTGTAAAACATGTGCCATTGATGACCAGATAGAATTGAGTAAATATCATCAATCAACGGATTTAGAAGTATTTACCAGAAGCCCGGTTTGCCTCTGGACTAGTTAATTCCTAGATGTCTATTAGACATGGTGAACTGATGACCAATTTGTTATGTGGTGTGTCACACCAACACTTAAAAAATAACCAACATTATCCCTCGCCCGCAAATAATACAGATATGAGTAACAAATGTCAACACTTCATTGTTTATCCTAAAAAAGTTAGCTTAAAACCAAGAAAAGCTTAATCTAAACATGTTTCTTGTTTAACAGTATTAAGTGTTACTAACAGGATTAACATAGATACATAGAACTAACCAGCAGTACTAACTATAAGTAACAGTTTTAACAAACAGTTTTAAATATAACTAGCAGTACAAATTAGAACTAGCAGTATTAAATTACAAACATGTAAAAGTACTAACTTTTAACAAACGTTACAAAACAAACAAGAGATTTGGGCCTTAGGGATTGAGCATTCCAATACTTGAGACCAGTTAGAAATCAACCAACAATCAAAGCCTTTTTGTAAGTAGAATCTGCTACAGTTAATTGATGTCAATTTTACCAGTTGAATCAACTTTTTAGCATTGCAATCTCTTATAAAAGTGATTCTAATCTCTATCTGTTTTGTTTTAAGTGTTGAACGAGATTTTTCAAGATACAATTAGTAACTGGTAAATTGTCAATGTAAATAACAGTTGTTTCATAGAAATTGTACCCATAATCCACAACAATTGGTTATGGATCCAAGAACCTGTCCACGAGAAAACCTTGCAGCAATCCACATTATTCAGCTTCAATATTGTAGAAAGTGGCAACAACAGTTTGGTTTCTTGCATTGCCAATAAGAATAAACCTATAACCACAAAAATTGACAACCACCTAGTAGTTGAACTTCCTACAAAGTGTACTCACTAGTCATTTATCTGTGTAAGCAACTAACCCAATGGAGAAATCCTTAGAATACAAAGACCTAGAGATGGTTTGCCTTAAGAATCAAAAGATTCTTATGACAGCTAAGAGATGGAAGTTTTTAGGAAACTGTAAAAAAACCTTGCACATGCAACAAACTGCAAACATGATATCGGGGTCTAGATGCTTAAATATACATCAAAGATCCAATCCTTAGAACATAAAATGTTCATCAACATCATCAGCAATCTCCATCTTTAAACCCAAGGCTTTTCAAATCTGTGGGAGTGAGGCAGACTTCACACTTAGTAGTTGAAACTTTCTCAAAATTTCATTCATGGACAAATTTATCTAGACTGATAAAGATGCCCTTCTTTTTACTTTGTTTGAACTGTCAATCCCAAAAAGAAGGGAGTTATCCCATACGAACTAATCAGTAACTTATCCTTTATAAGCTTCTCAAACTCATCACAGAAGCTCCTTCTTGGTAGATCCAAAAATGATGTCATATAACTAGATTTTGAACAAGCAATATATGCCCCCCTTTTGACTTTTTTATACGAATAAAGTTTTGATCAATCCGTCCTCTTTGAAATCCATTCTCAAAAGATAATGCCAATGTGTCATACCAAGCTCTGGGTGCTTGATGAGTCCAATAGTGCTATACACAACTTTATCAACTTAATCAGAAGATCAGGATCTTCCATACTTGAGGTTGACATACATAACCTCCTTATCAATTTGACCATACAAAAAGCACTTTTGCCATCCATTTTGTAGACTGAATAAACCCATATAAGAAGCATAACCAGAATATCTTATCGCCTCATTCTAGCCACTAGGAGCAAAGACTTCATTATAGTCAATGCCTTTCATCATGAGTATGTCCTTGGGCAACAATCTTGCATTATTCTGATGACTATCCCCCGTCATCCTTTCTTGTTTCTGTAGACCCATTTGTACAATAGCCCTATAACCTTTAGGCAAGTCTACAAGAACCCATACATTTTGCAGTTTGAATTGTAGTAGTTCTTCTTGCATTGCTTCTACCCAGGCTGGATCACTTAGAGCTTTAGAAACTTTCATTATTTTTCTTGAGATAGAAAACCAAGCAAAAAGACAATGGTATGTAGGTCTTGGGAGTCTTTCCTTCATTAAAGGCACCAAGAAATCCGAGTCAGATAAGAAATGTCATCCTTACTTTGTTTGAACAGAAGACTGCACATACACCAAAAGCCATGATCAAATTGTATGATCCTTTGTGAATTCTTGTATACGGAAGTAAGAAACTACATCAGATGGTAGAAATCTTCCCAATTTAAATTCTAGATCCTCCACTTGTGTGTCCTTCAGTTATGTAGAACTTGTGTCATCAAGTCTTTCCGAGTATAGTAATAACTTCAGGAACAGCAGTACTAACTTCTCTACTACCAGTATTAACTTTTGGACTAGCAGTATTAACTTGTTGATCAGCAATACCATTATTATGAAGACTGCAATCATCATGAGTCCCATCTTGATCTTGTATTTGTGCATCATCAACAGATTTGAGAGAAGCATCATCAAAATATGAAGCATCCTTCCAAATTGGCATGACAATACAATCTTGATCTTGTTGAGAGGATGTGCTTAGAACCAAAAACTCCTTGTATACCCTGCAGAAAACATAGAAAAAATATCCTGCTAACATGGTACATAAAATTCATTGATTGGGTTTAGAGAATCAAGATCAAACAGCCACTTTGGAACCATTTCCCTTCTAACATAGGTTTATTCTCCTAATAAACTCTAACAGACAGTTTTTCCCTGTACTTTTCTGTTCATAATGTTGTATACCCTAAAGCTTGCTACTTAAGGAATATCCCAACAAAGAAGCCTTCAACACTTTATTCCATCAAACTTGCCAACTTATCTAATAGGTATTGAGAATAGTAAACATGAACATCCAACTGGTTTCATGAAGCCAATAGCTGGTTTTAATACCTTAAAAGATTTCAATAAAGGAGTCCGTGTTTATGAGGCTTGACTATTAATACCCTATTCTTGGACATAGCAAGCAGTAAAACAACTTAGCCAAATGTTTGTAGGTAACGTAGAGTCAGCTAACATTGTTCTATTTAGGCAGCCTCAATGAGATCCTATTCTTTCTATTTCAGCTACACATTTTGCTGAGGTGCCCTTGCTACACTATATTCTTCTTTTATACCTTTTGTTCCTCTACAGAACTCATCCATAACATGGTTTTTAAAACATGTCCCATTATCACTTCTGATTATTTTAACTTTCTTATCCACTAGAATTCTATTCTCTTTGATAAAGTTTTAAGGATTCACCAATTTTTTTTCCATCTAGTTACTTAAAAATAAAACCCATGAAAATCTACTATAATCATCAGTAACTACCAAGCAGTATTTTTTATGCATTAAACTACTAACAAAAGTTGGACCAAAAAGATCCATGTGTAGCATAAACAATGGCTTAGTAATGGGACTAAAGGCCTTGGTCTTACAAGAGACTCTATGTTCTGCCTTTAATACATGTAAACACATGTTTTCAATCTCAAATCTTTTTAAAGCAAATCTCTTTATCTCTTACAAATTTTCTTTGACAAGCTTATTGATATTTTCAAAATTAACATGACCAAGCCTCCTCTGCCATAACAATTGATTCCTCAATGTAGCCTATTGCAACTATACAAGTTAAACATCTTAGAACTAAATGTTTTTTTTCATATCAAAACGTACATGTTATTTTGTCCTAGGATTTTAAGATTATCTGATGTTCATACAGGCAACTTAAAATTTCGAGATAGGAACAAGACATTTCAGAGTCATTAAAAAGAAACATAGTTCTTGTTGTCACACATTTGAGACACTAAAAAGGTTGAACTTTAACTCTTGACAAGGTACACATCTTCAAACTCAAGCTTTATCATTTTAATAGTACCTTTTGCCAGTAATTCTTCCTCCATTTGCTCCGCCACCAAAAGTAACATCCATACATCAAAGTCTTTGAAATCTAAAAGATTGGCTATGTTTCCAGACATGGTGCCTGAGCATTCCACTACCGAACAAATCCTTTATCATTTAGCTGTGAATTGCTCTGCACACAAAACTTATGAAGTTAGTTATCTTTGGGGACCCAAGCCATTACTGACTTGGATCTGCCTCGTGCATCAATGTAATTATATTTGTTAAAAACTAAGTGATGCACCATTGGGTTTTTATAGTCCCAAACCAACATCTGAGGGCTTAACAGCATGAAAAGCCCCTTGCCCTGACAGTAATTCTAACATTGGCCTAATAGCAAAATAATTAATAGTTTTGACTACCAATGATGTAATATTTTGATTATTAGACCTTTTTTTTGTTAATGCTGTAAACTCTTGTAAAAGGGCCTTTGAAAAACAGTTGATTGTGTCTTGAATTTAAATGTTCTTTGGTCTAGCTCAAGGAACTATAGATTTGGGTGAGCAGTATAAGAAAAGGCCATGTAACAATTAACATACTAGCAGTACTAAAAGTTCTGGCATACGTGTTAACTGACCTAAACAGTATTACTAAGTCTACTTGCATTATTAACAGTTTTTAGGCCAGTCTTCATTAAGACTGCTCTTGGAACCATACATTTGTGAACATTAGGACAACTGTATTGAATTGTGATCAAAACTTCCACAATATAAAACAAGCCTTTTGTTTTTAAAAACAAAGTTACATCCTAATTGATTGGATTTTTGACCATTCCAATTCCTTTGGTTCCCCCTAGGTCCCTGTGACCTGTACATCTCTGCATACCTACTTGATCTTCTAATTGGTTTTTCAGGTTTAACTGACTCTTTCTTAGTAGCACAGTTATAGCAGTTTCCTTTTCTACTTAGGGATAGCTCAACTTCTTCCTCATCATCTGAAACCCAATCTTCATATGGAGCAGCACTATTCTCTCTAGCTTTTAGGCTTCTTCTACCCCCGAAAATAAGAATAGCAGGATTGAAAATTAGCAGGATGGAAAAACTTTTCTTTCCAATCTTTGTCTACCTTAAGTGAAGACATAACAGAGCTAGTTTCAGTAACAGTCTTGGGTTGTTGTGTTAAAGAGTCATCAGTATTCTCCTTAGAATTATTTGACTCTCTATCACAAACAGTGGTTGGCTTTAAACTTGAATCCCTAGGACCATACCCATTTACCTCAGGTTGTTTGAATTCCTCAAGACCTGAATAAGACAAGTCTAAAGGTGTTGGTCTGTTGAGAATTAAGGGATGAGGTGAAGGGACAGCATTGTAACCAAAGCCCCTTTTGTTTTTGTCAGTTACCTGACTTGCTAACAAATCATCTAAGTCTTTAGATGATTTTTCAAACTTTGCTAGCTTAAATTCAACCCCTTCTTTTTCTTCCTTAACTTTTTCAAGTTCAGTCTTAACTAATCCCATTAGATAATCCTTATGACCTACACTTCTTTTCAACAAAGCAATCTCTTCAGAAAACAAGACTTCAGATTCTTTATATTTAACAACTTGTGCTTCTAAAATTGACAGCCCTCTTTTATATGTAGATGCTTTAAAAGCAGTATCATCTAATTTAACTAGTAAATCATCATACTGTTTTTTAAGAGCTTCATAATTTAGCAAACAAGATTTAGAACAAGATTTATCATTAGATACCTCAGAATCTGTGAATGCCATGAGAGCCATGTTTGCTTGAATTTCATCCTCTGCCATGTCACTCCAATCAAAACCACCACCATCTATAGCACACATTGCCTTTTCAGAGGCATCTTCAATCCTTACAGCTTTTGAAGAGCTTGCTTGATTCCAGTTTCTGTTTTCTTTACTTCTTGGTACTCTGCATTCTCTGGCAAAATGTCCCATTTTATGACAATTGAAACATTCTACTTTAGATTTATCATACCCAGCAGTACTACTTCCATCAATAACTATCTTCCTTCCAGTTCTCTGATAGAACTTCCTTGCCCTCATGCTCAAAAGTGCCATATTCCACTTTAGATCCATTTCTTCTAAATCATCGTCATGAATTTGCTCAAGATCTTCATGAACAAGTTGAGATCCTTGTGGTTGAGAGGACAAAAAGGCATAAGCTGTGGCATCACTAAAACTAGCAGTACTAGTTTCAGCACTAGCAGTATTAACTTTGGAGTTGCCAGTACTAACTCCAGTGTTACCAGTATTAATAGAGTTAGTACTGCTAGTACTGGTAGTGGTTAGGAATGCCAAGTTTTTGTCATCATTATTAGCAGCAACAGTTCTCTTAACCTTTTGCTCAACAATTTTAAAATTGTTGTACAAATCATCCAAACCCATGGTTTCAAAGTCGGGTTTGTTCATCCAGACAACTACATGAGTATCCCATTCTGAAGGTAAGCTTCTCAAAAACTTAACATTTAAATCCTCTGGAGAAGTATCAACACCAAGAATTGCCAATCTACTAACAAGCTTTTGAAGCCTGTTAAAGATAGAGTCCAAAGATTCTGAGCTTGTAGCATTGAAGTTTTCATACTGCTGCTTCAATAATGCCTTTTGTGTCTTCTTTGTAGCATCATTTCCTCCAAAACGAGCTTTAATAGCAATAAACATAGATTGAGCATCAGCATACTGGTTGAAGGTAAGTTGATGTTCATTTGGGAGAGCCATGAGGAGAAGACTTCTGCAATATAACATCATTCTTCTTGCAAATCTTCACTATCAGTAGTAGATGTCCAGTCATCTTCAGTGCAGTTGATAGTTACCGATCTGTATGGCTGTAACAGAATAGGCACCAATGAATTTTCCCATATTCTAAAACCTCCCACAATGCAAAGTCTGTGAATCTGAAAGTTATTGCTTGATTCTGAAATTTCCCACAACTCAATACGCATCCTAGTTTTGAGAATGGAAGCTTTGCCCACGAATTGTTCTGAGAATTTTCTAACTACCATTTTCCCTAGAACAAAGTATCTCAAAGCACAATCTCTGGATACCAATATGATGAACCCACCCCTTGATCGGTACTTTATGATATAAAGATATGTATCACACTTAGGAAGAATCCAAAATAAAAAGATTGAGACTTTTGTAAAGTAAACCCAAAGTGTATGCAATCAACACTATGATACTCTAGAGAAAGTAAAATAGAAACAGTAATGATCACACACAAACAATAAACACAAAACTCACAGCTTCAATATTATAAATAATACGAGTACTCTTAAGTACTGGGGTTACACAACCTTGAAGCTAATACAATTTCTCTCTAAAACGTATCTCTTAAAGTTCTAACTATCACTACTCTAGGGATCTCCTTTTATAGAAATACAAGATCCCTTGACAAATATCTCTCCTATCTATAGGACCAGTTTACAATTCAAAACTAAATATTCCAAAATGCTCTTTCATACCTTCTTACTCTTCATATCATCAGCTTGACCATATAGCAGTACAAACTTCTACAAACTAGCAGTATTAAGTATTCCTCCTTGGCAGTACTAACTTTGAGCTGGCAGTACTAACACCTTTAGTAACTGTTGGCAGTAATTAAGTCATATAAGATTTATTACCAACAACTGTAAACTTGACAAAGCCATTTAAGGACTGAAACAAGCACCAAGGGGCATGGTATAAGACACTCCTCAACTTTCCTTATTCAAAACAGTTCACAAGGGAAGAATATATAACCCATTGTATATCTATAAATCTAAAAGGGGATGTTCTGCTTGATTAAAGTGAGTATGTAGATGACATCCAAATTGGCTCAACATGTATATAAATTTTTGTAAATAGTTTTGAGAAATTAGTGATGACAAAGAAATTTGAAATGAGTAAGAAATAGGAAGAACTAACAAACTCTTTGGAACTGCAAATCAAACAGGATGAAAAAGGAATCTCTATTTGTCAAGAATAGTACACCATGAACTTACTCAAGAAATATGAAAATTTTCATAGTTCCTTACTGAAAACACCCATGGTTCCTCCCAACAACCTAGGTCCTGATCTAACTGGAAAACCAGTTAATGAGACCTCATACAGGAGAATGATTGGGTCAATGATGTACTTGACTGCAACAAGGCCTGATATCTAATTCTCTACAGTTCCATATGCAAGATATCAGTCCAATCCAAAGGAATCACATCTAACAACCGTGAAAAGAATCCTGAGGTACTTTTTTGGTACTCCAACCCTTGGTATGTATTATTCAAAATATTCAGTCTTTGATCTCAGAGGATATTCAGACTCAGACTGTGCTTGAGATGTAAAATGATAGAAAAAGCACCTCAGTATTTCTGATCAATAACATGGAGTGGAAAATTGGTTTGTAAGAGTGCCAAGAAACAGCAGTCAGTAGCTATGTCCTTAGCTAAAGCTGAATATGTAGCTGTTGCTGGTTGTATGTGCACATTATCCTATGGATGAAAAGTCAACTCATTGACTATGACATCCATTACAAGATGGTTCCCATCTTTTGTGACAACACTAGTGCCATTGCTATATCCAACAATCTAGTACTTCACTCAAGAACCAAGCATATTGATATAAGATATCATTTCATCAGGGATCACATCTTTAAAGGATATATTGAATTACACTTCATCCCCACTGAATATCAGCTACCTGATATCTTTACTATACCCTTAGATGAACCTACTTTCACCAGACTGAAAGCAAAATTAGGCATGTTGAATATTGATTGATTAGTCTCCCTGATAAAACATGTTCAGTATGGTGTATATTCTTTTCTCCCTAAAACCATATCCCTGAAACAAATATAAATCCCATGACACCGAGGGACACATTAAATGAAGTAACTAAATGCTCTAAGTGTTTATTTACTTAATGTCTTAGGTTGGTGACTAAACACATTAAATAAGGAACAAATATTCCTTATCTAACTGTCATCCAACAGTCATGGGTCCCCACTTCTCCAAATATCACTCAAATAACCCACCATGCATTTAATGCTCACTCCTACAAACCTGATCCCTTCCCAAAATGTCTAATCAAAAGACTTTTGACCGTTATTCATACGTCATTGATATGTGTGAAAACACATATCCGTTTTATATATAAAATAACCCTAAAAAGATGAAATTATGCTTAAAATGCTTGTATATTGCTTGTTTTGTCTTTGTGATTATGTAGGTACGGATAAATTAAAAAACCCGTTAACTCTTATATAACCCAAAACCGGCCCAACCTTTTAAATTAAAAAACCCAAGCCCAAGTCAAAGCCTTATGAGCCTCAGTCAAACACCCCCACTCATACAGTTAATAAAGGCGCGAAAGGAAGTTTACTATTCATCGTCGTCTTCGCATTTTACCTTACTTAAAACAAAGAGTAAATTCAAATTAAGGACGTGGCTCATTAATTCAGGTGGCAGGGTACAAGTCAGCACCATAAAACATCATTGAGGAGCTTTGATTGGGAAATTCCCAAAAGAGAAGACACGTGAGCATAAAAAGAAACACAAGGGGAATGGATAATTTGCACTATAATGAATGCAAAAGAAGCATACGAGGCCTGGCACACAAAATGCCACGCTGGCAATCCGTGTGCTCCTCAATCTAATCCAACGGCTCAAAGATGGTATCCAATGATTGCTAAGATTCAAGGGACATGATTGATGGGAGCATATAACAGACTAAGGACCTAGAAGCTTCATCCAGGCCTATAAATAGAAGCCTTCATCACTCACAAGAGATATCGAGGAGTAGTTTAATAATTAGCTTATAGATTTTAGCTTATAATGTAATTTAGCTTAATTTTTAAATGTAATCTTGTTTTTCAATAATTTGTAATCTGTTTTTAATATTAATGAAATTTTAGTTTACTTAATAAAATATGTTCTTGCTTATTATGTTCATCTGTTTCCAAAAGCTTTATTAAACTGTTCTATAAGCTTTCAAACTACTCATAAGCTTGTAAACAAGCTTATCTCTAGCTCATCTAAGTCTTTAAGCTTGGATTACATAAACCAATAAAATTAGTTTAAATACCTATGCTTATGGATTATGGACTTATGGATGATAAGCTTAACTTGGAAGAGCTTATGGGACCCCTACCAGCTTATCCTTGGATAAGCTGGAGCTTGTAGACAGCTCATTTGAGCCTGTAGACAGCTCATTTGAGCCTTTATTGCCTTTGTTTAGCTAAGGCTTTGGTAAGTCCCTCATTTCTATTTCTGTCTTAATTTCTTAGCTTAATAGTGCTTAATTTTTGCTTATTTCTTATTAGTGTTTAATTCTGTCTTAATATGATATTTGAATAGGATTGATTATCTGTTTTTGATTAATATAGCTTAAATCATAGTTTGCTTCAATTTATCTCAAATTTGTCATAAAAGCTCAAAAATATTAACATAATAAGTAGCTGTTAGATTCTGGCTTATTTGTTTGTTGTTATAGCTTTATTAAGGTGATTATAAGTTAGTTATTATCTGGTATTCAAACTTTGTTCAATAGATTTCAATATTAAAAGTTTAAATGGATGTTGAAAATTCTAAAGGGGTGTTTGGGATAACAGACTTGGCTACAAGTTAAGACTGCATTTGGCCAATTTGTCTTGTGTTTTTGGTTTAAAATCTCAATTTAGGTTTGTTTAAGCTAGTGTCATAAGTCATAATAGGGTTAATCCAGTTTTCATGAGTTAAGTGTTCATAGGCTCAAAACTGTCAAGTGTCATTTGCAACTTAAGCTTTAATCTTTTCTAGTATTTGTCATAGAATTAAAAGCTTTTGATTTTTGAGTTTTATAAGTGCTAGGATAGTTTCTTTAATCTGCATTTTTAGGTTTTAAGTTTTTGGTTATATGCATGCCAACTGCATCAGATAATAAAAACAACCAAGAGTCCATTTTCTAGCTTAAATTTCAGATGGTAATTGTAGTTTTTA